>JZLH01S0244203.1:49128-62581 GCA_001188425.1 Eucidaris tribuloides
CTTTTTTTCTGGCCGTGAAATTTTCCCGCCAAGGGCCCCTGAGCGACTTGTTCCGGCAGCTGATTTGCGCGAATTGGCCGTGAAATTTTCTTTTGGCCGCGATTTTTCTTTTTGCCGAGACACTCCCCGCCCCAACTGAGCGATTTTTCGTATCTAACTGATTTAGGCCGCGAAAAAAAAAAGTGGTCCGAAAATTTTCGTCACGACCCCCATCCCCCCCTTCTCACCGCCCTGTGAGACGAAACTTGTTCGGTTGTTATCTTGGCGCCGCGAATTTGCCATCGAAAACTATTTGGCCGCCGAAAGATATATATCTTGACCAACCACCGCTCGGTACAAAAAAAAAGTCGTTGACAGGGTTATGATAGCGGCCCATTGTGTGCTCTGGAAAATCAGTCGTAGGAAGTCGCACGGCATTGAAATACTGCCGTGAATCAAAAAACTAAAAAACGTACATCTCTACCAGCATTATTTTATCCCTACCTCAAGATCAATCTCTCATTTCTACTTTTATTTTGCCATTCGTCGATGCCGTCTTTCCGGGAGTACGCTCGGTGGACAACACCGTATGCACATCGACGACGCGGCGAAGCTTCCATCGGCCCTTCCCTTCACTGGTCGCCCGATCAATAAAACTGAATCCCTGCTGATCAAAGCTTTTAAGGTAAACAAAATGAACACCGGTGCAGTTGGGTGATTTTCAAGTATTCTGTGCCACGGTTGGACTCTACCAAATTCAAAATTAGTCGTTGAAAGCTACATCCAGTGTCGGAAACCTATACTATCGTTACAAAAAAACAAAAAACAAAACAAAACAAAACAAAAACTTGAGCAAACGGCCCTATTTCAAATGATTCATCGTCTACACATATCAACAACTTTTGAATACTGCATTTTTACGTATCCTTCGGTGGATCAAATCTGAGCAAAGTATGAGCACAATATTAACTTTCACCCAAGTGGTTCTTTCCAATAGAGTCGCAAAATTGAGTTAAGGCCACCGCACACTGTACGATTTTCCGTCACACGACTCACCGACTTTGATCCGAAATAAAAAAAACAGTTTATATTTCGTACACGCTGAATTATTTCAGATGCAAATCGGTAAGTTGTGCGACGGAAAATCGCGTAGTGTACGGTGGCCTTTAGGTTCACTGACTATATTAGGGTGATATCTTTCGTTATCGCTGCCATTATTTCTTTGTTTTGTGATTGTTTGTTTGAATCAATGACATAAGGAGCGGTTTGCTCTATTTCCTAGTAAGAAAACCATTTGTTTCTGTGCAGATAAAACCACGTTCTATCAAAAAGGGAGGTATCATTTACCAATGGAAATTGGATATTTGCGCACGTCCTGATAGTATAGAGTCCCATGCATCGAGTCAAGTCATCCAACGCCGATAACAAAATGCGGTGAAAGTCCTGCGGTGACTTCACCCCGTCGTGGAACGCCATGTAACCCGAATACAGGCGTTCCGTGGGATTCCGCACCAAGACGATGATCTTCGATCGAGGAAGGATCACCCGGACGATATCGGCAACGGTGAAGGGAGGGGGCCGATGGAATTCGCCGCATCGTCGGATGGCATAGGTGTTATCCCAGAGCGTACTCGGAGAGGCATCGACTTGGATGGCAAAGCAAAAGTAAAGATGAAGATTGATCTTGAAGTATAGAGTAAAATAATGCTTCTAGGAGATTACGTTTTTATCACGGCAGTTATTTGAAGCCTGCACTTCCTAAGACTAGTTTCCAGCAACACTGACCAATCGGGACCCTGGGGGAACGATTTTTTCACTCGGGTTGCCGAGATATATATTTTTGCGGCCAAACTAATTTTTCACGGCCAAATTCGCGACCAAATCAGAAGCCGAAAAGTCGCTCAGTAGGGGAGGGGGGGGTCGGCGAAAAAAAATACGCGGCCAAATCAGCAGCCGAAAAGTCGTTCAGCGGGAGGGCTTGGTGGAAAATTTTCACGGCCAGAAAATTTTACTGGGGGTGCTGCACCCCCAGAACCCCTGATTCCCATGTCATGTGACCAATCTAGATTTGTGAGTTTATACTTAGGGGAAGGCGCTGAAACCGTATGACGATATCCCATTTCTCACAAAATGTCCTGAACGTGTTACGTCACTATCTTGAGGTATTTTTTGTCAACTAGGCTAACTGATAGTTCTATAGTGCAGGAAAATACAAGGATAACGTCAAACATTAATGTAAATTGTTCATGATTTATGCCACATAACGGGACAGCATGCACCTCCCCCCCCCCCCCTCACGCTCCTCTATTTCCTCGGACGGGTGGGCTGCATGCGCGTACCCCTTTTTCACGGCTAAGGGTGTCATTTCAGGTTCATAGGGTGTTATTCACTCGAGAAATGCTGATATAGGGGATACTTTTCGTTTAATTCATGCAGAATGGCTAGATCCAGTATCTGGAGAGTATCCAGGAAAATACCCCTTCGTTATACCCGAGCAGGAGGAGTGTCTTTCAAAATCTAGGTATGAGGCTAGGCCTACCCCTAGTGTGGTAGTATGTGTGTGTGGTGTGTGTGTGGGGGGGGGGGGGATTCACAGGTGCAACGCGACCCCTTCCCCATTCCTACCTCATTCTGACCCCGATTGGTATACTTTGTTATTATAATTTGTGCCCCCTTAACTTTTTACCCGTGCAAAGTAATGTGTTATGCGAATATTCCCTGTAATATCACTGATCTGAAATCATCTGCATACGGTATTGATTATTCTTTCTGTCACTTCATTTTTGTTATTGGGGCAACAGGAAAACAGGGAGGCATACTTACGCGTAACAAGATTTTTGTTGCTTTGTTTCTTCAGAATTCTTTTAGTCAAGTTGTTTTGGTGTTTCAGGTAATGAAGAACACTTTCTCCTGTACGAATGTAATCAACACAAATTAATAAACGCGTTTTTATGTGTGTTCATTTGAATCTTTACTATCTTGTCACAAGAATTTGAGCTGTTATAACAGCATTGAAATAAACAAAGAATTAATTGAATTTTTCATGTCAAATATATAGTTGTTGACAAAAGAACTGCCTCCTTGTACTTACTGTTAAATCCCGTCCGGGTCCACCAGTGGGGCTCTTTCGACGTACGTTCCACGTCAGGGTGACGGACCAATTTACTAAACAGGTCGGTGGTGGCGCACTTCGGAAATCCTGCCACGAAGAAGTACGGCAAGCAAGCCAGGGCTCTGTCATCGGTGGAAAGGTGAAAACACGGACTGCGGTATCTTTCCAGAAATGTGTTCGGAACGATCCGAAATATCTGTGGGGTTTATGTACAATACAAGAGTAGAATTTTATTTTCATTTATTTGAATTGCATTTCTTTCAGAGCAATACCACGCCAAAACACCAACTGCATTCGACAAGGCTGGAGTAAATAATTCTGTATAATTGGTTCATTTCACAGAGTTTGACAACAAAGTGTGACATTTTCCTCAACATCCTTGTATTTCTTTCATAGGACATTATACAATTGTGAAATCCTGTCTAGTTATATTTGGTGGTCTCATGGAGTACCAGTACCACAAACAAGTTGTTCAAGGACATATTTTGTTTAAAGTGGAATGAAACCCAGACACATTCCTGCATTCGGAGATTACAGAACAATGCAAGAAGGAAATTAGTGAATGTTTGAACAAATTTGGTTGAACGGTTCAAGAGTTATGTTTGTTCAAAGTTTATTTGATCGTTGTTATGGAGGATTGTTGAATTGGCAACTCTACCAGCTTTTTAGATGAAAGTGTGGAGAACTCTCCATTGGTTTTGTACACAAATTTTCCCTTATTCTCACTTTTTATCAAATATCTGATTTGCTCTTGCTTGTTGTGCAAGTATGTCCTAGCAAAAATGATTCTACATGTTTTTTTCTGAAAGAATTTAGATACTTTCTCAACTGACACTTCGGAAAACTGCAAATTTTTCAAAAATTTGTGTACAAATCCAATAGGAAGTTCTCCACACTTTCATCTGAAAAGTGGGTAGAGTTGCCAATTTAAGGATCCTCTATTACAAGGATTAAATAAACTTTGAACAATCATAACTCTTGAACCGTTCAACCAAATTTGCTCAAATTTTCACTATTTTCCATCTTGTATTGTTCTGTACTCTCTGAATTCAAAAAGTTGTCTGGGTTTCATTCCCCCTTTAAATTAGTTTCAAAACTATGCTTCGAACAAACGGGAATCGGTTTTCGGTTATAACCGCAACGCAACATTTCAAATCAAATCTAACCCTATATCCATAACAGAATAATACTACAATAGATAGTTGGGAATACATTCTTAAGAGAACACCTGCATGATCACTCTAAATTAGGGCAGCAATGCAGCAAAGCATATATCTGAATGAAGTACCGCCGCGTTGTAACGGTTTCCACAAACTGTCACACAGCATGGTTTCCGCGTTACATCCGAAACCAATGAAGCTGGCCTACCCCGATCCCAGTGTTTGTTGCAATGAACTACCGACAAGCCCCACAGTAACCCAACAATATATTATAGAGAGAGAGAGACCCAGACTGGTTTGATATATACCTTAAAATAGACGTTTCGGATGTAACGCGGAAACCGTTTCCAGTTACATCCGAAACATTTATTTATTTATTTATTTATTTTTTTTTTTTACAAATATTAGGAAAATGCATCAATGAACAGCCCATCTTTGTATCTTAGATGTTTACTAATGGTACTTGAGATAAAACAAGCAATAATGTATGCGGAAATAGTGGGTAGTTTAACAATTACAATGAAAAATGAAAAATATACCCCAAGTGTTGTCGAAATCTGTGGAATGACCCATATCGCATATTCCTGATATTCGTCGATATTAGATACCATGGACTTTTTGCAGACTTGCTCATTTCCGGGCCCACTCAGAACAAAAGCGCCCGCATTGATTTAATACTGCCAACTTGTTTCTAGTTGTTATCTCTTTGTTTCTGTGTGGTTGAATTAACTCTGCGCCGCTTATGAAAACGTTCATTCCCACAAGTTTGAATGAAGCTCTAATTTTATCCCCCAAAAATTAAGTGAAACAACGTTATTACCAATTCATAATTACAACTATGGAGGCTTCAAATATGTCGCGCCCTGCAACACGCATAAATGAGAAAGAAAAATAAGGTGGCAATCTCCTCCCCGCAGCGCAATTATCCGAGTGCCCCCTCCCCTTGTTATGAAACATGTTTATTTAATGGTGGGCAACTATAGTCTGCAGGCCAGTAAGGGCGTGTTCACAGTAGAGCTAGTTTGCCCCACGTTCCGGATTCAACCCGGGTCGATCCGGATCGAACGTCAGGTGTGAACAGAAAAATGGTCGGTGAAAAAACGATCCGGATCGAAAATTTTACTCCTGGGAAATTACAGGGTTCGATCCGGATCGACTCACATCGACCCCTAGTGTGAACAGAAATAGCCTTTTCGATCCGGATTGATCCAGATTACCAAAAGTTGTAAAGCGCCGCGCTTAACGTTGGTGGCATCATCAACGTACATTTTAGTATTGGCTTATAAGAATTTGTTGCATTGCCCGCTTTATTCCGTCCAACTTTTTTTCGGCTTCTGGCCCGGTATCGCTGATGTTTTCTACGATATTTCATGAACAACAGTTGTCGCGTATTTACATCGATACCCGCCATGATTCGAGCTACGTCACAGGTCATTGATACGAGAACGTAAACTTTCGGTTCAAATATGCCAATTTGCCGATGTGGATTGATGCTGGTCGAATGTTCGTCGCACCTAGTGTGAACGGAAATATGAATCCCGATCGATCTGGATCGATCGGGATTGAACCCACATTGACCCACGTCTTGGCTACTGTGAACACGCCCTTAGATACCCTCTTCAATTAACCTGAGAAGGTTTTCGTGTGAACTTACCGCATTACCAAGTACCCTCAATTCCCTGGGCAAATTAGATCGGTTATACGCCCTCAACGGCACATTCTTGAACTGTTCAGCACGTTCAGAGAGTTCTGTTCTTATTCTGTCCATTAACACATGTAGTTTGTGAAATGAGGGATCACTTGATTTTGTAACATTTTCTTTCACTCGTATCCTTTCTATCCTGTTAGCGTCATAGAGGTTTTCCCGTAAATCGGGTTGTTGAATAAATTGAAGCCGTTCCGTGTGTGATGTCTTCGAAATAATTTGTTTTCTTGTCAAATGTTCAAGGAACCCGTTGTACCAGATAATCACAACACCGCTGATTATTGTGATGGCGTAGATACATGTGCTCTGTACGGGAGAGAGGGAGAAAGAGATTTAAAAAATGGGTTAATTTCCACATTATCTGGGTTCTGAAATCATGAATAATGAATTATAAATAATTAATTCAACCTGAAATATAATATACACAATGTCATAGATAGATGCGGAGAGATAAATATGTGACCGCCCAGCTCAAAACGCATAAAAAGTAGGCCAAAATGAATTTTCATTTTTCTACATAGCTTCAAAGTGATATATAACTTGCCAAAATCGGACTATCCTAACCAATTAAAATGTGATTGAAATAAGAAAGAGTTAGGGGGTGCAGTTTCACAGAAAAGCGAGAAAAAAAGGTACTTGTCCGAAAAAATGCCAATGTCTTGGTTTTGGATCCGTTTTGAGCCACCAAATTTTGACAGTAGGTAGAAAAAAGATCACTCCTTTAGATAAGACAAACTTTACAATTTTGAATTGGTCAACCCAAATGACACATTTCGGTCTGTAATAGTAATAACTTTTTGTTGGTTTGGAGCTGGGTGGTTACATGTATAAATGGATATTCAAATTGATGAATTCAGAAAAATAAATTAATCTACCCGTGCAGAAGGTCGAACAGATATCATTTCAAAATACAACGTGTAGTAAACAAAGATAGAGAAAGCAAGGGGGGGGGGGTCGATGTGTTTTTGTTACTGCTTGTTTTTTTTTCTGCCATGGAGAAAAATACATGGATCCGTTTAAAGGTAAAGTTCACCCTGACGTCAAGTTGGTTTTGTGGGAAGCGAGCAGCTCCCCACATGTCATGTAATATAAATTCCATAAATTGCCATTTTTTTTATGGTTCATGGTAATTGAATGGGTTTTTTTTTTCATAGACGCCTGTACGAAATAATGTTTTTGATACTATATTGAAAGCGCACTGCAGGTAAAAATCATGTTACAATTTCTGAGAAAACGACACTTTAATGGAATTTATATTACATGACACAATGGGAGCTGCTCGCATGTGACGTCACAAAATTAAAACTTTGAAACGAACTTCATAACTCTGTTTTTCTTGGGTGGATTTCGTCCAATTTTCATTAATAGGTTTCTTTTATTATTCTGCTTTTATAAAAACTAAATTGATGTCAAGGTGAACTTTGCCTTTAACTGTAAATATAGTAAACACATTTTCAAGTCATTTTTCTGTGAATCTTGTTTTGATTGGAGGACAAGTATTTCGCCAGCCGTGCGACCTTGGCCCCCTGTGCCGACGTGGCTGACATGCACGCACTCAATCGGGTCACTTTGAGTGATGCGAGATTCCTCTGGACCTAGACAGGTGCACGAGCTGCTAATATCGAACCTTGTGGGCGAAAAACATAGAAATGCAGCTATGTACCCATATGACACTGCATCTTGTACACATGATTAATCAGCTGTTAATCAGTAGGCTAAAAGATTAAGAGACACAACTTTATCGTGTAGGCATATTTGATTGCTGAAAAAGAAGTACAGTAGGTTTACTAGAATTCATAGATATTTAAAGAATTTGCTATAATTCAGTCCCTACGTAGAATCCATTCAAAGTTTTAATTCAAATGTATGCGATGGTACCATAGTTACATGTGTCCGTTGATAGGAAGCATGAGGTTATAGTTTCTTTTATAATTGCTGATATTTCTCACACTAAAAGGCAGTGAAACTCATTTGCAAACATCCCCGCAGACCAGGAAAAGATGCCTTGGGCTATTGATGAAAGGCGCGTGTCTGTGAAATTTGGGGGTCATTTATTGCCAAGAATTTGAAAAATGCGAAAGGAAAACAGTAGCCGTTTAGTGTGCTTTCTATATGGTAGGAATTTGTTTTCTTGCGAGATAAAAATTCAAATCACTAGTCTAACGGTCACTATAATTCCACTAAAACTGAGTTTCTAGCTCCTATATTGTGCTAAAGGTTCACAGATGGCATTTTCTTCTAAATGTCATTGTATTTACACAATGTAAATTTTTAGGCATGCAAAAGACTAGAGATCCTTGCCTTTAATACTGTGCCTATTTTTCAACTTCATGCTGTTTTAGTACTGTTTGGAACCGTCTTGCAAATGAGTATAATGGAAAATTAACGCATTGATTCCAGAGGGTGTGAGTGGGAATTATGATTATTAAATACAATTTACAGAAAATCTGCATTCTGACATGAAAGTGTAGAGTGCACCTATATGGCCTATACCATAATCATGAATATTGTAGGGGTAGTAAACGTGCAGGTCAACTTACCCGAATACTCATCTCGTAACTTTGTTGAAACGTGAACAGATCTAGTGGTCTTGTAATATGTCTATTGAGATTTCTCGACCTGCTGCCTTCAATTCCTTGCCGTTCGTTCACCACTTCTTTATGCAGTACAATCGCGCAAAACTATAGTTGCAGTAAATTGAACATGGCACCCTGATATCCCACCATGTTCCTGACAGTGCTAATTTGCCTCACTCCCAATCCATGTTTTCCTCTCACTCAGCCGTAGTCTAGCTTCTGGACTCTTTTTTATAGATTTTTTTTTTTGTAGCCGACTATACGCGTTAACGACTGCATGTACCAAGCCGAATGATAGCGCGACCCCGAGAATTTGTCCACCCGCAAAGAATTCTCGGGGTCGCGCTATCACTCGGCTTGGTACATGCAGTCGGCAACGGGTATAGTCGGCGACAAAAAAAAAAAAAATCGATTAAAAAGAGTCCAGAAGCTAGACTAACTCAGCCGTGATCAGATTTACAGGAAAGACATTAAGATAAACTGGAAGTGGATGTGGTGGTTTTCAGTAATGTTTGTCATCTGTACAAATACGTATTTTGTGGGTCAGGTGATGACACGTGCAAAGTTGCTGACAGAAACAAAAACAAAAAAATACTTCGAACAACGTTTTATCCCGAATAATATTTATTATTGTGAAAAAAAAGTAATATCTGAACATGTTAACAACAGTTACACGCTTTAATCACTCCGTAGAATAATCAGGAAAGAAGAAAATAACAAATAGGCTGTAAAATTAATGTAGTCAAGATAATAGATGATGATGATGATGATGGTGGCAACAACAATAATAATAATAATAATAATAATAATAATAATAATAATAATAATAATAATAATAATAATAATAATAATAATAATAATAATGATAATAATAATAATAATAATAATAATGGTATGGAATAGTGGAATAATACTATTGATACTACAACAACACAAAAAAACAGACAACGTACTCGAGAGTTACTATACTGTATACTACTAGACTATACTTAACTAACTACTACTACTGCTACTATAGTTACTGCTATACTACTACTACTGCTACTTCTACTATTACTCATGATAATAATAATAATAAGTAGTAGAAGTAGTATGTAGAAGTAGTAGTGGTGTTAGTAGTAATATTAGTATTAGTAGTAAGAGTAGTAGTAGTGATAGTAGAAGTAGTAGTGGTATAGTAATAGTAATAGTAAGCGTAATGTAATAGTAATACCATTATTACCATAACTATCATAAGTCCATCAAATATCAATGGGGCCTATGTGATCCGAAATTCTCTCGCTTGTCAGACACTGTGAGAACGCTTACTGTCGATTCCTCAGTATATACAATCTTTAAGCTTGGCTGGCTTTTAAGACCATCGGGGGTCGAAGGTCAATAACAACTTCACTTCGCTTTAAGAAATTCCTATATGAGGCAGGACGTAAAAAGGCCCTGAAGCAAATCGCAGTGTATAAAAAAAAAAACAAGGAAAAAATAAACATGATTATGAGTGAATTTCGCATGCATTCACGATTAAAAACCACACATGGGGACAACTCTGTATGTGTGTGTACAAAGTAATGAGTGGTCGTTTTTATGCATTCGTGGTACAAAAATGTGCCCCGGAATGTGCTCTGAAATTCATCTTTCTAAACAGAAATTATACTGAAATATTGCTCCATATGGATAGTTTACCAATGACCTCATCATAGTACTTGAAATGAAGGACTCATTGTTTCAATTTCTGAATTTAATTTCTTAATTTTACAAAATGTTTGCCCAGTGCCCTGAACAAAATTCTGTCCAGTCATGGCGGGGACTGGATCATTCAATCCACACAGTGCTATTTTTTTTTCTTTTCTTTTTTGGCAGTGTTGGGCGTATGTGGCCCATGCTTAGGACCACATACATAGTAGGTGTGGGTTATTCACCACAATGTGATGAGTTTCAAATATCTTGAAAGAATGAAACACACACACACACACACACACACACACACACACACACACACACACACACACACACACACACACACACACACACACACACACACACACACACACACACACGCACACACACACAAGTTCATGTTCAACAACGAATTCAAGTCATTATCATCGTCATCATGATGATCATGATCATCCTTCCTCCTCTTCTTCTTCTTCTTCTCCTTCTTCTTCGTCGTCGTTGTCGTCTTCTTCTTCGTCTTCTTCTTCATATTGTTGCTAGGCTACATTAAGCAGTGAGGTCGTTAGTGGTATGACTAAATCCATACTGGCGAAGAATACTCGCGAGTCGCGATTACCACGGGGAGTGTCTGTTTAATGTTCCCGATGATGCTGAAAAAATCGGAACCATATTTGGCCCTAGATATTTAGCTGTTTTAATCAAGTTTAATCAAGATCCAACACTCTCACAGTTGGTAACAAAACCACTACCACCAGCGTGTCCCCGATCCTACAACACAATGTCGCTTCAATAACTCCATTCGTCAAATGTGACCCGTCACCTAGATACGCCTGATAAACTTACACAACCCAAAGGCAAGGAAAGTCGCAAATATACCGTAATTATGATTTCAAGCATGTAAGTGAAGTGTCTTCAAAACTTCGAAAGTTTTGTCTTCACTTATTAAAAAAAAGATGAATGTCAATATTTTTTTTCACCCGAAGAGGTTTTTATTTTCCTTTCTTTGATGTGCGACTTTATCATGGTATGGCTGTGACAGGTAACTCATACACATTCTGAATATAAAGTTGTTAAAGACCGTGGACTCCATAGCCATAAGGGGAAAATTGATGAATAGGGCTACTAATTACAGTTATTTGTTGCTGGGTTGTTTTTTTTATGATAGGAAGGTGTGATCCTTTTGACTTTTCACCGTTCAACGTAATGAGGCCTATTCACAAAATGTGATATCTATTCAATAATGCTGTAGGCTAATGCATAACATCTCTCTTGGATTAAATGTAGGCGATATGGTTGTGGTGTGCAAATCAAAGAACTCTGTACATGTATTTTTTTTTCTTTATTTGAAAGGAGAAATACGCCTTGACCTGTTCCAATGAATTAGATAATATATTTCTCTAACATCGTTATGAATACAATTGATAATATCAAGAAAACATAATGACAACGTAAAACACAAGGCATGGCGGACGATTTAACATTATTTTACCCCGTGAACACTCGAAAAGCGATCAGTAACTGCACAAATCTTGTCAGCTCAAAAGCATTATCTGCTTCCCTCTACTGCAGATGACATATTTTACCAAGATCAATAAGCGCTAATTGTGTACACTGCACGCGTACCGTATCTCAATTCTCGCAAAAATTATGTTGTTGACGTTAAATCCTGCAACCCACATGATATAGGTTCCCGGAGGGATACTTGGATGATTCAAACTAAATGTTAAACTCTTTAGCAAAGCTCATTAAGGCTTATTTCCGACTAAAATATAGTTGTATAGTTCAACATAATAATAGAAATTGTGATGGGCGTCAACGGCGGGGGGGGGGGGGGGCAGAGAGAAATGTTCCCTACCCTTTCAAAGCGGGATGGAAAGTGAATCTAGATAATAATGTTGATTCATGTGTATTCGTTCTAAATTGAATTATTCTCAAATCAATTACATTAACAAAGTTGCCTTTGCAATTAATCATTCGTTCTGAATTGAATTATTCTCAACCAATAATATTAACCCGTTGGCTACGGGAACCGGATCTGCCCTGTGTTAACTCTATGGGATTTTCAGAATCTCGGAAGCAACGGGTTAACAAACTACCTTTGCAATCAGGCATGGTCTCATACCTGTCACGATTTTAACGTCGTGTTAGTTTATTTTATATAGTCATATATTGTTTTTACAGAAAGTGCAAAATTTCAAACTTCTTTCTTCCCCTCTTTTCTTCTCTTCCTTTTCCTTGTCTTCTTTTCTGTTTCTGTATTTCAATTTCTTTTCACTCTTATCACCTCCTCCCTCATCCCCCTATTACTTATCTTTCTAACTTTCCTCTTCCTCCTTTCTATCTATTTTCTTGCTTCTCCTATTCTTCACAAATAAGTTTTATCGTTGTGGGTGTGTGTTTCCAATGTATATTGTTACATTGTCTCTTAGTAGGCCTATTGCTAATATTTTTATGTATATTCATTGCTCTACTTGTAAGTTACGTAGTCTTTGATGATTATTGTTGTAATTTCTATATTTCAATGTAATATTTGTATATTTGTTTATGAAATCCAACTTTTCAAGTTGCAATAAAATGAAATAAATAAATACATGTAAATAAATAAATGAATAAATAAATAAATAGATAAATAAATAAATATATAAAAATAAATAAGTAAATTATATAGATAGATAAATAAGTAAATATATAAATAAATAAATACATACATAAATAAATAAATAAATAAATAGATAAATACAAAAAATACATAAATAAATAAATAAATAAATAAATAAATAAATAAATAAATAAATAAATAAATAAATAAATAAATACATCATATTTATCAAGTTTGTCAGGTCACTTTCCAACCTGAAATCATTCTACGTAAATTAAACAGATACAAGTAGTTGTTGATGCTTGATGATAAGACCTTGTATATAAGAGCTTGCAAAGAATGTCATAATCTCATCTTCAAATATCTGTTCGAATTTGTCACGACCGCAATGTTACTATGGATGTACACTTTCTGTTTTATCTTTCTTGGTTTCTATTATGCTTTGTCCGTTGTTCCTTTCGTGGATTCAATCATGTTTCTTTTTTTTGTATTTGTGCCATTGTTCTTGTTTATAATTATGTTTGCCGTGAGTTTCATTGTTTTTCCTGTCCTCGTTTTGTCCAATCTTATGTTCAATTAGTGTTAATTTCTTGGGCGTATCCGGCTCTGGCACTAGCTTCTTGAGATTACACCTTCTTCATTGCTTATATC
>JZLH01S0244215.1:0-15437 GCA_001188425.1 Eucidaris tribuloides
AACGTTTTCACCCGTATAAATCTTTAAACTTATTATCATTTTTGTATTCTTTACAGTCTCCATAATTCTAGCTACTTTCTTGGTGTACCCTCACTCATACTGCAAACTAATCACACACAATTTGAGCTATTCAGATATATTGCAAATAAGAGATGTATCTAAGTTTTGCTGCTTGTAACATTCCAAGCACGGTTTTGGTCAGAGTTGTTTCAACTACTGCAAGGCAATTCCTGTTATGCCCACTTTGCATACATCACAGATTTTCTTGCATGAACATTTACACATTAGTCAACATCATATGTCCTTTCCAAGCTCAAATTCACTTTAATAGAAGCTCGCAGCATGGATGTTTGGGGTTCCAGGAATAAGGGAACATTCCCCTAAAGTACAAGGCTTCACAAGACAACTCCTGCAGAAGACTACCCCCTTCCTCCAACAACTCCCCTGCAGGACAACTCCCCCACAAGAATTTAACAATGTTTTTTTCTATTTTCAAAAATTTGAATTGACCTTGAGAAAGCAGTCCTCCTGGCGAGTTGTCCTCGGGGGAGTTGTCATCCAGGGGAGTTGCTCCCAGGGTAGTTGTCCTCTGGGGGAGCCATCACCCGGGGGAGACATCCTCTGGAGGTAGTTGTCAGATGCGAGTCGCCCCGGGTGAGTTGTCCTCCTTGGGATTTGCCCTGATACGATAGCAATGCGTTCTTAGGATGGTTCACTTTAAAGCCACGCCCAATGCAAGACCATGTCATGGCAGTTCGGTAGGACCCCAAGAGAGTTGTCACCCAGGGGAGTTGTCCTCCAGGAGAATTGTTAACCCGTTGGAGACTAAGTACGAGTTAACTCGTGTTGGGGTCTATGGAAAATGCGTGTTATAGTGAAATCAAATCGTCTCCAACGGGTTAAGTGGGAGTCATCATCCTTGTGAGTTGTCCTGACACGATAACAATGAATTCTTAGTTTCACTGAAAGCCACGCCCAATGCAAGACCGTGTCACGTCCACAGTTTGGTAGGAGCTATGCCCTCCGATGTCGTGATGCTTGGTTGGAGATCCTCTTGGGACAGGAAGTCCAAAGGTGTGATAACCAGGTGACCTTTGACCTGCTGCAACACCACTTTGGCGTCCTCCGGGTCGACCTGAGCAAGGGCGGGCTGCTGCTTGTACTGCTGTAAGGCCGAGAATGTCGTGGTTCTGTTTGTGGGTATACATCTGAAAACCTAATCATTAGAATATACATTGAATAAGGTTAATGGAAGGTTTGCAAAGAGAATTCATGTCATTTGTATAATTTTTGCTGTACTTTCTGTTTATAATCTTGCAGATATCAACTTCCACAATATAATACGATCAAACGCTGCTTTCCTGGGCAGTGGCACTGCCACCAGGCTACGCTAGGTAACAGCAATAAGATGTAATCTGTACAGGCTGCTTATAAATATTAAATGCACTCAAAGCAGAGTTTGATTCTTGGACACTTGATTCTTGTTTATTAACGATGAAGTTCTTGTTACCCAGCGTAGCCTGGTGGTCAGTGTTACTGCCCGGAAAGCAGTAGGTTGCAGTTCAATTTCAGTTGGGTCATTCTTTTTCTGGGATATTAAGAAATGATAGATCAAGTATTTGATCTTATTACATTCTTGAGGTTACTTTCTCCAAGCAAACTTATGCAAATTGAATATGGCAATAATACACAAATTTGTAAATTCAAAAGTAGTACATTACAACATGTGTGTAATAAAGAACAGCATCAGCAGCTTGTAATTGTATCATGCAGAAATCCTTATTCTGATTGTCAGTTCACTCCCGAAAACCTAACAAATGTAATTAGCAAATAGAGAAACTTGTGAATTGCAGAATAGTACAGCACATGAATGATACAGAGATAAACCAGTTCTGCTTGATGTTAAGTGATAGCTAACATTGTGGAGCTTCTAAATTCTAAAAATTGTCAAAACTTTGACTCATCATGAGCCTACTCAGTAAGTCGTTCACAATGGACAATAAACACCCTAGAATACAAAAGTTGCGAAAGTTACAACTGCCAATTGGCCAAGTTATACATGAATAAACATAAAAACTCGGGGATTAAGACTAAGGTGTACACACAGTCAAGTCTTATCGAGGAAATGGGCAAGTGAATCTCGGTCAACTTACGATTTTTCACTTTTTTAAAGCCACCTAAAATAATCATTTGAAATACAATTTTTTCAGGGCTTCATTTTTAGACCTCATCAAAGAGCACTAGGTAGCATGGGGAAGCATGCGGCTCAGATTTTTTTTAACTGTGGTAAATGTTAGCCAATACCTTTAACAAATTTTTCCAAAGGCAAATTTGCGAACTTGATCATTAGAGCAGAAACCCATTTTCTTTCAGGACTGCCTAGCTCCAAAAAGCTACAGGACTTGAAAATTACAATATTTGGTCCCAAGGGAACTTGAGCATCTTTTGTTGGAAAGTCTATCCTCACATAATACTACAGGGGTGGATTCCCAAACCCCTCCCCCCCAAAAAAATAGTTTCTCTTTTTTATACCATTTTAATGAAGAATATGGTGTCCCCTGACAAATGTAATGTACATTGTACAAATTCATATATATGTCAACCTTGGTTTACAAATTTCCAAAGGCAAAGCTTTACAGATGTCTTACTTTTAAATTGAATATGTTATAAAAACTGTGGGTGATGGACTAAAATCAGGGCATGTTAGCCAGAGAATGCTTTGTAGCTAAGTGCATATTAACCTTCCAAAATAGTTTGATTTCCTATGAAAAATTCAGATGTTAACCACACAAGTCTTTTTCATGCATTAAGTTGGTTCAGTGTCTTTTCTTTAGGAAAATATCCTTTGTAATCACTTCCGTGAGGTTTGGAGTTGGAATAAAAGGGTATAAAAAATATTGTTTTCTCGGCAAACCAGGGGGCCATCAGTACTCCACTTCTTTCATTCCTGGGCAAAGTGTTAAAGGCAGGGCATCCCTTTTGCATGTCTTAAAATCAACATTGTGTAGATACATTGCCAATATAGAAGAAAATACCATTCGAAAACTTTTAGCAAAGTACAGGAGCTAGAAATGCAGTTTTAGTGGATTTATAGTGATTGTCTCATAGAGACAAAAATTTCTAGCACAGAACACAGATGGCAGTTGGTTTTGGAGGCATTTTTCAAATTCTAAGTAATTACTGATCTTCAAATTTCACAGACATGTCCTTCATAGATAGCCTAAGGTTATGAGTGACCTTCTCTTGGGTTGGAGGAGGGGTGCAAATGAGATACCTGCCTTTTTAATGTACAACCCTTGTTTTGCCAAACACTTACCCCGTCATACAACTTGGTGTTGATGTAGGCGATCCTCTTCCAGGTTTTCTCATAGAAATCCTCAGACACTGGATCAGAGACATCAATGTCGCCGTGACCCTGAAGCACACCAAGATGCTCTCTGATAATGAAAGAAGATGGCACAAGCTATTATCCCGTTGCTTACGGGAACCGGATGGGCTCTGTACAAAGTCTATGGGAATTTACAGAATCTCGTAGTCAACAGGTTAACTCTGGTGCTGGATTTCTTTTAACAGAGCTGAAAACTTGGTGAAGAATGTGTTGACTATCCAGAGACTGGGTCTTCATTAATTGTTAGTTGTTTTTATTCACAAGTCTGAAATCTTAGATTGTTTTTAGGATATCATCATAATCACTATCATGGCCATTATCATCACCATCAACAGTATCATCACCATCACCATCACCATCATCTTTTTCATCATCATAATTATCACCATCACCATCACCATCATCATCACTATCATCATCACCATCATCACCATCATCATCATCATTACCATCACCACCAACATCATCATCACTACCACTATCATTATCCTCCCTCTCCTCCTCCTTCTCCTCCTCATTATCATCACCATCATCACCATCATCATCATTACCATCACCACCAACATCATCATCACTACCACTATCATTATCCTCCCTCTCCTCCTCCTTCTACTCCTCATTATCATCACCTTCATCATTATCATTATCATCATCATCACCATCATCATCATCATCATCATCATCATCATCATCACCTATGGTTTCACTGTGAAATGCTTCCAATAGTATTCAACACCCCCGGGTGTTTTAAATCAGTTTACACATTGTGAGCTTGACGTGATCCTATTTGCTCAGATTTGATAAAAGTTGATTGTACATAATTGAAAAATATATTGTTTGGGTTTCAAATGTCCTGTGTTATTCTAAACATTTACAATGAATCATTGGAATTGAGCCATTTACTCAAGTTGTGTGTGTAATGGTAGTCTAGATTCCAAACACCAGCTGTGGCTTTGATCAGCTGATTCTCTGCGGGTAGTGCTCCAAAAAATTTAAGCTTTCTCCTTCAATGAACATATTATCAATATAATGCGAAAATAAAAACTGAAATCGCTAAAACTCTGAATTATATAAAACAATGATTACTTGAATAGGTGCTCCCTGAATTGCAATGCAAACTTCCCCGCCATGTATCTCTGTCCGTCCATCACGCTCGGCACTCGTTCTGTGTCCTCAACGATCACGGCCAGCTCGCTGTCACGCTTTCCCAGCATGCTGCGGTCGTTGATGTTGGCCGATCCGATGATGACGGTGTCATCGTCGACAATCATCAGCTTGGAGTGGATGTAGATGAGTTCCGTGACCAGCTGACCGACCAGTTCTCCGTGGGTACGCAGCCCGTAGAAGCTGATGTAGTCGCTGGGAGATGAGACTGTAAGAGTATGTACACAAACGGCATTTCATGCAATTGTAAAATCAAGATGTATGATCAAGTGCCCTAATTCTACACAGGTCCTAAATCTGTGCACCACGAATTCACTCTCAAATCATTATTTAATTGCTCCAAACGTATAGTAAATAAAAGATTTATTCATGATTTGTCGCTGTTTTGGAAAGATATACACCCCCCACCCCCATTCAACAACTCCCACAGAGGACAGCTCCTTCGGAAGTAAGCTCCTCCCAGGACAACTCCCCTGAGGACAACTCAGATTTTTTAACTGGAAATATTGCTTCCTCCTCTGGACGTGTTCTTCTTGGAGAGAATTGTCCTTCAGGGAGCTGTCCTCTGCGGGAGTTGTTCTTTGGGGGAGTTGTTCTTTGAGGGAGTTGTCCTTCGATGGAATTGTCCTAAAGCTGTTTCTAAGCACTATAACAACTACACAGCAATAAGCAGAAACTTTTGTTTGAAATGATTTAGGTTCCAGAAAATTGTCTAAACTTTGGCCAATTCTATGGGCATACATCAATCTGCTTGTACATGATTTGAAACCTTTAGCCACTGAAGACTCTGTAGAAAATGGCTTATGGTTCCCTGGAAGGTACAGTAATATTGCCCTCAACGGTGCACGACAGACGGGCATACAATGTATACTAGAATGAATTTTACGGATGGGCGGTTTCGGGCGTTTTAGTGAACTACGTGTGCAATGGCTACTAAAGCGCAGTTTACAGACGGGCGGTTTTGGGCGGTTCAGGGAGTTTCGGCCGGTTTAGTTGCTAAAGGGTTAAATCAAGACAGTTGATTTGATTGATAAAGAAAGTGAAGCTGATTGTTAATACTTACTACCTTGGCGGTGCAGTCGCTGCAGCATTGAATTGTCACCCTTGCATATCGCTCTGTACTCCCAGTGAAGAACAGCATGGATGGAGTTCCCCGTGTCCCCGCCCACCTCTCCCTGGAATGCGGGTAGGAGGGGCATCAAGACGTACACACGGAATGTCTCTCCCGCCCTGGGGTGGGGCAAGTGGTCGCCATGGAAACAAATGATTATGTCATATAAATTAATATCATTTTTAGTTCACTCTTTGTCACATTAGGATGTACACACGGCCTGTCTCTCCCGCTCTGGGTGACACTAGTGGTTGCCATGGAAACAATTGATGATGCCATATTAGTCAATATCATTCTTAGTTCATTATTTGTTACAGCAAGAATGAAATGTGATCTTGTCTTAGCTTTAATATTTTTGGTAATAAAACTGTAGAATGCATCAGTCACTGAGAATTGTATTTGAAACTCAAAATTAAGAATAGCTCCTTTGTTGTACAAGTTGCACAGCATGTGGAAATAAACTGTTCCATTTCTTTACAGGTATGACTCTGAATGTAACTGAAAAGCACATCATTTTGAGGCAAATGTATCAGAAGCAATGGGAGAGACAATCTTGGCATTTCGAGATGATGTTACCTAATTGTCAAAGGTACATGTATAACCACTTATTATCACTTGCCACTGTTAACAGTTACAAGGACCATCATTGCCTTTGAGTCTTAAAAGTATTGGCAAATTCCCACGATATACATCAAATCCTTGTTTATTCCAATAAAAGAGATTATGCCAGTAGCTTAAACCTTTCCTCAATGTCAAATTGTACAACTTAATTGTAGAAATATTAATATTCAGTGTAGCTGTAAGATATGAGCAGGGCTATTCACAGCATCACCGTGCAATATGAACTATGCTACTATCGTACAATAATGAAAAATGATACAGAATACCAAACAATGACAAACATACATGTACATGGAACATACAATGTTTAAACACATTCTTACATCATGAAATGAGATGATACACAACCATGCAAAAAAAAAGAAACAAAATTATATTACTTCTTTTACAGGTTTGATGTCTTGTTTTCAGCAGCTTTCGTCCCAGATTTAACCCTATTATAACTGGGCTATTTCAGATCAGGTTTTTACTTGGGGGAGGGGGACAATTTGACCCCCCCCCCTTCAGATCTTGGCCGCAGATTGGGCAATCGGCACCAAAAACTACGTACAAGACTATAGAGTTGGATTTTCAACATTATTTTTTCGCCTGTAAATCACTAAAAGTAGCTCGTAAAATGCTAATTTTGGTGAAAATATTAACAAGCCACAAATTTTTTTTCCCAAATTAATGCCATAATATGCTGTTAGCATGGCAATGCAATTTCCAACACATTCAAAATACACATCTTGCACATCTTCACCCTAAGACCGATGTGTGTGCCAAATTTCATGAACATTGGTAAAAAACTGAGGAAGTTGTTTGATCCGCAAAAATTGCAATGGATGGATGGATGGATGGACGGATGGACCACCCACCCGCCCAAACGTACACTGCTTCCTAGTAATATACTCCCTTCAAACCAGGGGCGGCACTACAGTAAAATCATTGGGAGGGCGAAAACGAATAGGGGGAGGGGGGCAAAAATGTCTAAAGGCCAAAATTTCATGAAAAACCCGAGTACTTTCCCATTTGTTGACAATTTTAGGGGGGTGGCTGCCCCCTCTGCCCCACCCCTCCCCTTCCGGTGGCACTGTGGGGTATAGAGTCTTTGAAGTATAGGGTTTCTGGTTACCTGTAGGCCCTGACTATCCTCTCAAAGAGAGCATCTGCTATCCTGTTAGATACCTCCACATCATTGCCAATAGAGATGAAGAACTGGTTCTGGGATAAGACAGGTGCACACATATATATAATATAGCCACACCACACGGCGATACACCACTGCATAATTCTCCCAACAGCAAATACCCGATATTCGCCAAAATCATCAATTGATAGAAACATCCTGAACTTTTTTGCAGATGTGTTAACTTCCCGGCAGAATCAGAACAAGAGTGACGGCACTGATTTAATATAGCTTATCTGTGTTTTCTTCTTTCTTTTTTATTTTTTTGGTGAACTCTGATCCACTTTCGAAAAAGATTCATTTCCAACAAAAATCAATGACACTTTTGACTTTATCCGAAGTGTAAAAAATAAGGTGCCAAAGTTTGACTGCAAAGTCATGAAAATAAGAGATTTTTAAATCCTGTGCCTTTTAACATGCACAAACAACAAGTTGGCAAATCAAGTATATACCCAGCAAAGTCAGCCTGCATATCATTATATGTGATAGGAAGAATTCACTGGATTAATAACACACAGCAACAAGTAGTGAAACCAGTGATTAGTCAACTTTTTGCAACGCATTATGGAAAAAGATTGACTTTGTGAGCTCCATTGGCCCAATGGTGCACAACAGTATAACTCCACCCCCCCCCTCGACCCCGCCTCAAAAAAATAAAATAAATAATGTAAACAAACCTGAAGGTCTGCAGTGTTTGAGGGTGCAAATGTCAGGCTGGAAGTGCAGATTCTCTGAATCAATTCGACATGAATGTATTTCCCTCTAATTTATTTACTGTATGCAGACAAATCTTATACTTTTGCAATACCCTCGAATCCCAAATTTATAATCAACCACATCAATAAACTCACTTGTACTGTACACAAAGACTAGTATGTGATAAAATAATCGTAAATGAAATGAATATATGTTTACATTTACCATTTGAGTACAGAGATCCATGACATGCTGATGAATTTGGTGTTTACTTTCATAAGTAAATCTAGGATTCCAATGATTAACATGATTCTTTCACTATAGCTATTTCATTCTGAGGGTATTTCGTAAGGCATGCATGAGTAAAGAAATTAACACATGCAGAAACATGCATTTACAACACTGTGACTATGGTCACACCAATATCCAGTAATACAACCAGATAACATCAAATTACACCAATTACAAACATCATGGCTACCTTTTCCTGTATTTAAGAATATTTGCTGGATATTAGATGAGGCAAATATACCAAGAAGTGAAAATGTTATCATTGATAGAGCACAGGAATAGAACCACATCAAACTCTGACTAAGCAGATAATGTAAATAGCATTCATCAGGGTTAAATCAAACTGATTAAAGCACATCAAACTGTGACTGATAAGCTGGTCAAAGGTCATTTAGGGATCACTTCAAGGTCACTCACTCACCTCTATGTATATGTAATGTTTGCTGTGTTTGATGGCTTGGACATATGCTTCCTCGATTGAGTTCTCTGTGTGTTTCATGCCCACAGACCACTGACAGGCCGACCTCAGAACCTGATAACATGTATACAGAAACGTGAATGTGACAAATGTTTAGTCCGACATGACATCTGAAAACAATCGGGGTTCAATAATAGTGGTCACAGGTCATTCCATAAATGGAGAAAAAAATCTAACTTATAAATAGATAGTGGTTATTTGATTTCTGGGAATGGTTATGTAAAAGAGAGAGAGGAGAGTGGGGAGACATTATGGCCTAGTGTGAATGTGATCATCGATTTTTCATTTAATATACAATTTCATGGAAAAAGTTCTCTAAACCTATCACCTACCTTGTCCTGTACATAGATAACTAAATGCCATGAAGACAAAGAGTGGAGATTTACCAATCCCTCCTAATCCTCTTACCCAATACAATATCCTTATCATATGTCCAGCAAATCATTTACACCTTCCATGCATGAAAGAGGTGTGTTTTTTGTGTGCAAAAACTGCAAATTGATTTAGAAATTTGAATTGAACGTGAAGTTCTCTCTAAAAATGTGGTAAATAAAGAGCTAAACTCTGAATGAAACTAGAGAAGTTCCACTGCGTGCAGTCGATGGGTATGCCTCCGCCCAGGGCGCCCACTATGTAGCAGCTAACAACCTGATTATATCAACAGTTAGCACTCCTAACTGAAGTTATAGGTTTGCCACAAAGTTCATTGACCTTTGACCCTTGGCCCTGACCTTTGACTCCTGTGACTCTACCAAAATATTTGTCTTTTGGTTTTGAACCTATCTGCCAAATTACAACAGTGAGCACTCCTTACTGAACTTATAGGCAGAAAATGGCATTATGGGACAAAGTTCAATGACCTTTGACCCTTGACCTTTGACTCCTGTGACTCTACCAAAATATTTGTCTTTTGGTCTTGAACCTAACTGTCAAATTACATCAACTGTGAGCACTCCTAACTGAAGTTATAGGCAGAAAATGATATTTTGGGACAAAGTTCATTGACCTTTGACCCCTGTGACTCTACCAAAATATTTGTCTTTTGTTTCATAACCTAACCACCAAATTATATCAACAGTGACCACTCCTAACTGGAGCTATAGGCAGGAAATTGTATTTTAGGACAAACTTCATTGACCTTTGACCTTTGACTCTTGACGGATTTGTCCCAAAATCTAATCAATGCATCCTTGCCTAGTGGCCCAACCTTGGTCCAAGTATCATTAAAATCCCTCCAGCGGTACTTCAGTAATCTTGTTCACAAGAAAGTGTGGACGTACGGACATACGGACAGACAACCCGAAAACATAATGCCTCCGGCTCCCTTATGGGGTGGAGGCATAAAAAAAACCAAGCAAGGTGAAAGTGAGTTTCACATATGTGCAAATTTCTATTTTTATCACACACTTGGAAATGTGTGAACACACTCAAGTCTATGCATGTTTATTATCTACATGTATAGCTGGATAACAAGTGAAGACGGTAATGTCTATTTAGTGAGAACAGCTCCGCAAAACCCACAAGGGGCTCTTCAGTCCCTTTCTAAAATATGGCAATTTCAAGTGTTTAGTGAGAGGTTTTTGTCATTGCGCTATTCAGTATACCGAATGCTTTCATAAAAACACCTAAAAGCACAGTAAGAATGTAAGACAAAGACATAAGAAGAGCAATGTATGCAGACAAATTATTAAACAAATAGAAAACATCATAATAACGTAAAGGAATAGAAATAGTGTAATTTGTTACCTGGCATGTGCAATGGACAACAGAAGGATTTATGCATCTATCATCGATAGCTGATGCTGACTTGGGCATTACAAGAGGTATACTAAAGCCCTCTTTGTACTTTTGCTCCTGAAAAATGAAAAGACACAACATCATGTTTTTCACTTACCGTAAATTTCATCAACAGCATTTAATCCTTTAATTCCTACTCAGTAAAAGGAAATACTCTACATTTCATTTATGGCTTTACCCATCAAGACTTGATTCAACATTCAAAACATTTTTTTATATTTCTTGTTATGAGAATGTTTTAATAACTTAAGGCAAATTATTAGGTTGTAAAAGGCAAATTAAAACATTCTTTAATAATATTCTACCAATGCAATAATATATTATTTATAACAATGTTCACTTGCCTGCTGTGTGGTGGATAAGAACCTAATAATACGCCTGTAGCCATCAGGCAATCTCAGTGGTCTAGTGGTACAATACCTGACTAGTATTCAGGAGGTCGTGGGTTCGATCCCCACCCGAGTCTGCATGACGTGATTTCTTTCATAGTGACTTAAAATGCACTTAGCTTAGTGCCTTAAAGAGAATACACAGTAACTGTTGATTACTTGGCAGACACAACAACAATTTTAATATCAACTGCTTTCAAAAACCTCTTGAATAGATGGTATTCTAAAAATGTCACTATAGTACAGGAGAGAGTAGTTGAAAACAACAGAACACTTCGTTTTGGACATATTTGTTACACAAATCCCCACTGCTGACAAAGTACTAACACAGAAATCTATATTTGGGACTTTATGTTAATTGTTGCCATACACACTGCAGCAACGGAGCCTACTCCGTCAGGTACTCAAACTGCCAATTCCTCAACTTTTTATTGCATATGAAGTGAATTAGTCCCACATTATAATGCAAAATGTAATTGACTCTCAGCTGGAAAATATAGATATGTGAAATTTTGATGAAAGATTTTCCATCATCAACCAATACTGTGTGTTCTCTTTAACCGCATTGTGAAAGGCAAATTAAAACATTCTTTGGTTCTCAACATGCCAGAGGATTTACCCCACTACGGAATGTACAGATGTGTATTATTTGGTGCAGATCTGTGACTTCGGCTTTTTTAAAACATTCATTAATAATTTACTGTCTAACCTTGGTGAAGTTCCATCTTTGGATGAAGTGCCTGGCCACATCTAGGGCTGCCTTCCCGTACACGACAACTCCAATGTCGTGCCATGGCATTCTGGGAACACTGGCCCGATCTACGGAGTCTGTGGGGGGGGGGGGGAATGGAAAGAGTGAAGACATTAAAACATATTTTTTATTAATTTGTTATGATGGCAGGGTCTAGAAGAGCAAACTTAATTCAGTCAGTCAGCAGTGCATCAAAAATCCCTTCCTTTTGTGCAGGGTGTATTCATGGGTGAACGTACTGTGCATATATAATGAGCTGGGACATATGATTTTGAAACTCCAAATAAACTTAGAATATCAATTCTAATAGTTTAGTGTGATATATCACTGTAAAGGAGATATTTCAAGCTTTTCATCAATATCTTTTAATTTGACATTTATATTGTTTTCAAATGTGTAAATGAAGGTTCAAATTTGATGTTAAAGTTGACATTTAAATGGATTTTCGAACAGTTAAAAGTCTAGTTAAATATTCTTGCATCTCACTAATATTTACATCACTGTAAAGAGCAACAATTCATCTTTCTTTGTATGTTGTTGATTTTGCTATTTGTGTTTTATACCGGTCAGGATCCAGCAAAGTGCAACAGGAGTACATAAATGCCACTCAGTAAAATATGAGAAAGTATTTCATTGGATGCTGTGGTTTCCTACTAAACTGTGATTGGCCAGAGAGAATACAAAACATGCCTTCACTGCATGCACTGGGCAACAGGTTCACATAAAGGTCATCACAGCGGGTGGTCTTGTTTTGAATTACCCGCCACTGGTTTGGGGTCAGCCAATCACATACCAGGATTGCAGAAATCCATGGTCATATTTTGCATCTTCTGATATTTTGCTGGATCCTGACTGGTATAACACATAAATAGCAAAACAAATCTCATAGAAAGAAAGGTGAATAGTTGGTCTTTACAATGATGTAAAATGAAGGAGATGCAACCAGATTTAGCTTTCATTTGAGTTTGATAAACAGAAAAGAAAAATTCATGTTTTTATCATCTTTTTGACCTCAAGTTTTATAATCTTATCAGAGATCAAATTAAATAAAACACACATAGGTATACACTTTGAAGTGTCTGCTATGTTGTCATTTTAATTTCTTTTTTATACACCACTGTGATCATGAGTTATTGTAATTTCAAAAAGAAATGTCTCAGCTCATTAAGTATGCAAAGCGCACAGAGAAGTCTTGTGTGCTGCGTTCTGTGCCTCATTATGCCTCATTTGCATACACACTGCCGACTGACTGAATTGTTCTTACCCGCACACAACCATCCCCAATGTATTCACAAAATGTTGACAGGTAAACATCACAACGAATTTTCACAATTTTTTTTTAGAAGGCGTGCATGAATTCTTAAACACCCTGAGGAGTTTTTGTCTTGTATTATCGCAATTCCACCGTACGAGTAATATCAGATACAAGAAATAGGGGTGGGGGTGGGGGCACAAATCGCTCACGCTGAAGTTTAAATCGAATCCTGTTTTGTGTACCAGAGAGATATTCATGATTTGGCCTTGAAAACTAATAACAGGTCAACCATTGAGCCCATATGACTCCTTACAGTAAACTTTGCATCGCCCATTCCTATTAAGATGATATTACCAAATTGGTCAAAATCTTATCCATTTTCATAAAGATGACCATGAGATTTTTTCCAGAAATTTTGATATTTGATTTAACAGAGATGCAAGTTACAATCAGAAGTGTGGATCCTATAGCTAGATTGTTACAAAAAATATACCCATGATAGAAGATCCCTGTCCGTAGGTGAATACATAACATATGCCATTTTGACACAAAAATTTTTCAGACATGGCAGATTATCATAATTACAGTGACTTTTCGGTTCTTTTAAGGTACCTTGAAATGGTTGGCTTGGCTCCACGACATCACGGACGATGAAATTGCAGTAATCCTTGCCAATCCATAGACGAGGGGCGCCATCTACGATACCAAACTGCTGTATCCTCCTCTCGACTCCAGTCTCCATACCATTTTGCCTGGGTTCTTTGCCATCTTTGTGTTGAACGAATAAATGAATGAGTGAAAAAACAAATGAATGAATGAATGAATAAATAAATAAACAAAATAAATAAATAAATAAATAAATAAATATATAAATAAACAAATAATAAACTGATTAATCAATTCATCAATAAATAAAAAAATGAAAGAATGAATAAATAAATAAACAAATAAATAAATAAATAAATAAGAATAAATAAATATATAAATGACTAAGTTCACAGAAAAATAATATCTGTACAAAAAAATAATGGCCTTTACAATATTATTTACATATCATTGTGTTCATTATATTTATAAATCATTTATTCATTTATTTAGTTTCTGGGTTCATCTTCATCTTTTTGTTACCATAATGAATAATTTATGTAAATATGAATAACAATCTAGATAAAAACAAATAAAAATGACTAAATGAATAAAGTAACATATACATAAGTACACACATACATACAAATAAAATAGTATAAGTGAATAATAAAATATTAAAACATAAATAAGCCCATAGATGAATACATAAATAAATAAGAAATTAAGTAAAACATTTTACTGTGAGCAAATTTGTTATCACATAGACCAGAAAACAGTGGATCAGAAATTCCGAATAAACAAAAATCTTCAAATTTAATCAACTCCATCCAATTGACCTATTTAAAGGGAGAAGGAGCCAGCAACTAACAGGCATAAGTTAAGAATAAAAATGACATTGTGAGTATTGTGAGAATTATGGTACATGGTGATAAAGACAACCTAAATAAGGGGTACTGTGTGATACTCACCCTCAGCAAGGCCCTATAAATTAGTCAATTTGTGTTTATTTTACGTCTTTGCAAGTTTTATGTAGGGATAAAACTTGCAGAAAGAGCTATAGGGGGGAGGAACTTATCAATTCAAACAGTGCATACATTACCACGGTGTGGCTAACACACATCGCGTGGCATGCATTGGTCACGCATGGTCAATTCCCTGCACTGAATGTGCAATCTGATTGGTTGGCAAGAACTCAAATATTTTCTTAACTTATGCCTGTTAGTTGCTGGCTCCTTCTCCCTTTAACAAAATTTGTGACTTTGTTCTTTTTATGAGGTGATAACCAACATTTCAACATTCCAGAGTTTTAGGGGACTAAGTTAGTCTGCTTTCAAGAAAACAAGCCATAGAGCTCTCAGCATGTTGTGGATTTGTTAATCATATAGCACAGCCAGGGTTAATGGACACGTCTGGAAATGTTACTGTCTATGTAACAAACCCAGAACATATTATGTAAAAAATAAGTTACTAAAGTCAATCACCTTTTTGACTTGCATCTCGCATCCGTTGCAGTGTGTTGAATTTTCTTGAGTCTGGCAAATCACTAGAATAATATAATGTGGTCATTATCAAATCATTCAAGAAACGAATAAGTGGACATCCGACATCATTCTGAACATGAATTATGATTGCAATTTATAAAATGGTAACAAGAGTACTCAAGCAAAAGTTGTACTGAGTTATATCAGAATTTCATTGTTTAAAGACATTAATAGTGCAGGGTTTCAAAAAGAATCAAAA
>JZLH01S0244259.1:5384-16805 GCA_001188425.1 Eucidaris tribuloides
AGTAAAAACAACGTTTTGTTTTAAAATCCTACAATCCTAAAACGAAAAATAGTCATAAAGTTGTAAATACAAAATGTAATGTCAAAAACTTAATCATCCCTCTTTTTGTCTCTCTTTGGAGATAACGTTAGTAAAACACGTAGATATTTTCATACATTTCTGATTCTGCTAACATAGTTTCGTTGTAATAATTTATGATTCCAAAAACCACTATACTAATTCAAAATGTTCTGTTTCACTGACAATGTTGATTTACGAAAACATGGCTAAACCAACAGCAGATCACAAGCAATAACACATTGCCGTGAGTATATCAAAGTTAAACAAAATAACGACAGAGTTTGATAAATTATTTTTGCCGCGTCGTCAATTGACATTGATAATTAACAGTATTGGCTCTCGACGCTTGGATAAACACCTAAACTTAGTGATCGCGTGGTAAGTGGTAATGACGACCTGTTAGTAATCAGGGAGGTCGTAGAGGTTCAATCCCCACCGAGTCCGCCTGTTGTAAGTATTTTTTCACCAGTCTCATAACTTAGTTTGATGTTTATGCCAGACGTCGAGGCAGCCAAACAAAATATTACATTATCTAACCCGTTGGTTACAGGAAACGCGATGTGTCCTGTTTTAACTCTATGGGATTTTCATAATCTCGGAGCCAACGGAGTGTTAATTACACATAGTTGCAGGACGACATTGCCTACAACCTCATTTTCACGAGCTTGTTAAGTACAAAATCTTAGTCCATGCATTACAATTAAAGCTGCTGCAGCGTCGCTCAAAGAAATATTGCTCAGGTAATAATCGGGAATGTTTAAGGATAAACCGATGCGAAAAATAATTCGCAAATTCAGTCACCTTTGAATATTTCAACCAACTATTTTGAACATAGATTGCACAGCTATCGTTTTTTTTATACATAATGTGTCTGCTAGCAATGGTAGTGATAAGTGTTATGTTTCATTAACTTCTCAGTTTAGAAATAAGAAAACCAAATTCTAAGATGGAGCACAACCCGTCTTTTTAAATTTGAAGCTAAAAATTTAGGTTAACATTAGCAAGCATAGATAACTATTTATTATCTCGCTGAAGAACGTTTACAAGCTAAATCAAGATATACCATTTACTATCCCTAATTGGAACCAAATTGGAAAGTGTCAGCTGGAATTTTTCTTCATGACTTATTTAAATATATACCAACGTGGTTCTGCGTCGATGGATATTATTTCACGGAATAATTTGCTTGAGTTTTAGGGTGTAAGCCTTGATAACTCACCTACTATTTACATGGACCGATACCCTTTCCGAGCCTCCGCGGCTAGAAAAGCCAAAGCTAGAACGAAACGCAGAATCATTTTCAAACGCAATTCCAGGCAACAGGTTTTTTTTTACTCTTTCTGTGGTGGTTGATCGTGTGACGTTGGGAAAATGAAATGATTAGCGATATACTTTTTGCTCGGTTAATAAGTGATTATTTTACTTCTTTTTCGCATCGGTGTGTAAAATTTTGACGAAAGGCTGGTATTGATTCTGCTAACGGGCGTGAAATAGACCTAATCGGAATCAATACAATTCAAATACAAACCTGTTACGAAATAATTATTCTAAAAAACCTTGCCTTTGCATCTGTTTCGACTTGGCATCAACCTTATGTATTATGTCTTGTGAGACAAACTTAACAATCGTTATCAGTCGGATCACAATTCTTTTGTGTGTGTTTTCGCGAATGTTTTTTATCTAAGAACAGATGTTCAATTATTAATGGCGCTGTTGTTGTCTTGCGTGTTAGTTTACGCTCAAGGACCACTTAATTACTTAAACAAAAAAAATACAAAGTAAAAAAATGATACGCCTTTTGATTGCGTCACAAATGTGTTGAGAACCTCGTTGTAGACTATGACCCAGTAGTAATAATATAAGTAGTAAATACGTACCTAGTACCCTGGTCTTAGTTAGTAGTAGTATGTTTAGTAGTAGTAGTACGTAGTAGTAGTAGTAGTCAGTAGTAGTAGTCAGTAGTAGCTAGTTATAGTAGTAGCTAGTGAAAATAACGGTGGATTTTAGGGTTTTATGAAAATTTTGGCCGACCTTCTTGTGTTCATTTGCGCTTAGTAAAATGTTTATGGCCGGTGAAAAATTGCGGGGGCGGCGACAAAAAATGCTTTGGCGCTTTGCTCGACCCCCTTCCCCCCCCCCCCGACGCCTGTTGGCATCTTGGCCTTGTCTGTAATTTGGCAAGTGTAAAAAAAAATGTCGGGCAAAGTTCCTCTTCCCCACCCCCCCNCCCCCCCCCCCGCATATCGGATGAAGTTTGGCTTGTAATTTGGCAGGTAAAAAAAATGGGGGGGGGGGGCAAAAATGCTTTTGGTCGTCGTCGGCCCCCTGGATGGATGATGCTTGGCTTGTAATTTGGCAGGTATTTTTTGAGGGGAGGGGGGCGGTCAAAATTTTCCCGACAGATTTTTCGCCCTCCCCCCTCCTCCAGATTTTACCCTTGCGCCACCCCTGCATCTATCAAACAATGATTGGTTGCCATTTGAATCATTAGTTTCGCCTTCACCTCTGGTGGGTGAAAAGAAAGAAAGAAAGGAAAAAAAAAGAAAAAAAGACAGAAAAAAAGGCAGTCTGGCAAAAAATGTTATATCACAATAAATTTATTACAAATATGGTATTGGTGATATGACTTTCTAATAGAACGAATTTGTTGAGGTTTGAGCATTGCAGTTTATAGTATCCATTCTGACCATGCGCAAACAAAACAAAATGTGACAGAGGATCTTAGGGAATTCAGACATATGGATACCACTCTACGATTTTCACCCCAGTATTTGGTAAACATATTGTCCTTGAAAACTGGTGTTCCATCCATCGATTCGCTACTCATTGATTCTACTCTTAAAATGATATTAAATTACAAAAGCTCTAGCACCACCTTTCATTGTCGTATATGCGTGAGGCGTAATACGTACAACGTGTAATATTAACGTCAAAGTGTACGTAAAATAATTGTATAGATCATCCGTAATTGGCAACAGACACTAACTACTTTAAACGTAGGTTAAAGGGAAATATTGAAATATTGATCATTGATATTGAATTCTATGGACAATTAGATTCCCAAGGTTTAATCCGGTGCATGACTGAAACAGGTAGTATAACTATTCAGATAGCAAATGTTACTCACATCGGCTGAAAGGGAATTCAGGGGCGGATCCACCATTTAAAAAAAAATGGAGACGCAAAAACGGTCGAAGCCAGCTACCTCCAGCACAAAAGGTGCAAATCTTATCTGATAAGAAGGAATCTATTCCGTGGGTGACGGGAAAGAACATGGGTGTCGGGACAAATTTACCCATTTTTATTTTTTATGCAGAATAGTATCTCCCCCAATAGGAGGCCCATATATAGTCTGAATTCCAGACTCCGCCTTTGTGAAGTAGAGGCGGCCCATCTCCTTTTTTCAAGGTTTGCACAGTGCCAAAGCCATAATGTATAGCAGATGGTCTTTGATATTAAATGTTTAAAGTCATGGTGTTCAGTGATGCATGAATCAATTTGCTTGATGTATCATTTGAAAGAGCATAAGTCAAATTTTATTCTGAACTTGTTTATTTAATCATACGCCCCATTGCTTCTGCACAATAAGCGTTTGTTTTAGGGTTCCGTTTTTTTCTGGGACGCAGTGTGTTTAGTGACGGGGCGAAGCTGGGGCATGCCACTCAGCAGCTCGAGGAAGGGGCACAAAGTGAGATAGGTGAACAATGTTGATGAGATGTTGGGTAACACAGTCACATGGGTGGCTGGTCGATTGACATTGCTTCGTGGGCGTGGCTGTCACAGTCTTGTTTCTTTTTTGTCACACCTCGTATAGCAAATAGCAAATCCAGAACAATAACCTGTAGACTTTATGTAAGTTATACAATATTTTCAGAATTGGCCCAACTATTTGGCAATGTAAGCCGGATAAAGTGCAATGTACATCATTGATAAAACAGTTCAAAGGATGTTCTCTTAGATATACGTACAACCTTTACACGTTATATTGATACGGTATGTACATTCCACGACAGTTTGCAATCAATTACAGTGCAGCAAAAAATTCAATGAATCACTGTCCCGTAACGTTCGCACTTTCTTTTTTTTTCTGAACTTTGCTTTATCATGTTTATTAATTGTATATAAATAACATTCAGTCTTAACGATTTTATTCTTTTCAACTTCGTTCAGAGATATTTTTGCTTTAATTTGATTTGAAATTTATTTCTGCATTTTCAACAAATTAACGATTCAATGAAATAATCATTTTCGACAAATTATTTAAGTTAGTATATCACAAGAAGCATAATTACATAACAATGATGATAATACGAAATAAGCATGACAAAAATCATGAAAAAAATAACAATACAAATAGTATTCATGTACATCTTTTTTTGATAACACAAAGGTAATCGATATTTTGCTTAATTTAGAAATTTTATTTGATCAAACTAATTTGATTTATTCTGTATTTTGCAGACATCAAAGAAGATGCAAAATAATGAATAATAATGAGCGCAATTTTTCATCAAAACCAATATGAAAATAAGGTTATAAAAAAACCATGCTAGATAATGGTTATAACTGTAATTGCAGTTTTGACTACCCATTTTGATCATGCGCAAACAAAATAAAACGTGACATAGCATTAAGATCGGAGTAAAATACGCACATCTGCTTCCATTTTCATCCTTGTTTGTGTGTGGTTGTTTGTTTGAACGCAGGCACTTCGTTATCCTTCAAAAGTGACAATTATTGATGACACGTCAGTTGGAAATAAGTTTCAATAATTTTCATTGTTGTATTTAATATTTGTGATCAGAATTAAACCACCCATAAAAGGGCAAATTAGAAAACAATGAAATATGAAAATATGAGATATGAAATATTCGTAAAGACACTGTCTACAATGTACAGCTTATCATAATATATATATATATATTTTTTTTTTTTGGGGGGGGGTCAAACTATGATATAGTGCTTGAATGGGACAAATAAACATCCTAGACAACAAAACTTGGGAAAGTTAGCTTCCACTCGCTAAAGTTTCAAGTTTCAAGTTTCAAGTTTCAAGTTTATATATCACTTTCATAAAATTTACAATACAAATAATGAGAATGTACACATAAAACGATAAAAACACATAAAACTGCCGAAAAGAACCATCAAAAGGAAATACAACTACCGGATAATTTACAAATATAAAAGTGAAGGGCGAACAACAGAAAGCGGGCGTAGCCTTATTTTAAAGAAGAACCCAGGAAATGTTATTAGCAAAAATAGAATGCTTCCTAAACTTATTTAAATCAACTGATTTATATGACAATAACTCAAAAGGGAAGAGAGCAAACAACACAAGGTATTACCCCCACATATGACCAACAAGAACCCGTTCACACCCCATCCCACCCCTATTCAACACACAATGACATTCCTTATTGAGCAGAGAACCAATGTTCATTATTGCACTCCATAGTTGTCACGTAATAGTTGTTTATATCTACGCTTAAAGGAATTCAAGGTAGGACTCTGCCTGATGATATCAGGTTGTAACATTCCACACTTTTGGCCCTTTGAAAATATAGAATTGTGAAATACAGTTGCTTCTGATTTGGTGAAAATGAAAATTTGAAGCATTTCGGGTTTGATATTTGTGTACATTCCGATTTAAATTAAAATATTCTAGTAAGGAACTAGGCAATAAACCATGGTAACAAAGATACATAAATACAGCTACTTGAAATTCAAATAAGTCATAAATATTGAGAATTTTGAAGTGATAAAACAAAGGAGGGGAATGTGCATTTATATTTGAATGCGAAATAATCCTTATTGCTCTCTTCTGTAATCGTAATAACCTTGACAGGTTTTGATCACTTGTACACGCCCATGCTATGATACAATAATTCAAAATATGAGGAGAGATAAGACTATTATACAACATTACCAATACATCTTTGGAAAGTGACTTGATTTTGTTTAAGACACCAACATTTTTGGACAATTTATTGCAGATGACACCAATGTGTTCATTCCATTTTATTTTATCATCAATCAGAACGCCTAAAAATTTGACGTGTCGTACTTGCTGAATGGGAATATCATTGACTTTAACATGAACATCATTATTATCAATAACTTTATTTGTGAATATCATGTAGTGAGTTTTGTTCAGATTAAGAACTTATCTATTTACATTAAGCCAATTTACAACTTTTTTGAAATTCAGTGTTAAAATTCTGTTGCAACTGTTGGAGACTTTTATGGGACATGAACACACTGGTGTCATCTGCAAATAAAATTAATTTAAGGGTGTCAGAAACATTACAGATGTCATTAACATATAGAATGAACAGTAAGGGACCAAGAATAGAGCCCTGGGGCACTCCACATCTAACAGTCATAAATTGAGAGTCAGTATTTTTGAAACTTACAAATTGTTTTCTGTTACTAAGATAACTGTTGAACCATTGCCACAAGACACCCCGTATTCCATATAAATAAAGCTTCTGTAATAAAATTGAGTGATCTAAAGTTGTGGGTGTGGTTCCCAATATAATGAAGACCCTAAAGACCGGAAGCTTGATAAATCGAAAACCCGGTGTATCTAAGGTCCTGTATACCTCAGGTGCGATGAATTTTTCAAATGCAGTCAATGTTTATATTATGCTATAAATTATATTGTGTTATTCTCCTTTTTTCCGATTTTTTTCTACCAAGTTCTTGGTAGAAGACGGTAAGGGGAAATAGAAACAGGCTTTGTTTTTGGAAGGTAAATGACGAAACGTCAAAGTTTCGGGATGCCGAGGATTAATCACTATGTTTTCAACAAGTTTGGAGCAATTGCAAACACCAGACAGACACTTTCTAGAAAAGAAGCAAAACGATATTTTCTTATAGAAGACAAGGTAGACCAAATGAAGAACCTAGCTCCAGCGCGCAGCGGCGTAACAGGTGCCTGTTATCGGGGGGGGGGGGCAGACCCCCAAATTTCCCGGTGACTAAGTCCTAAAAGAGTGTTCATCTGCGGTCGAATTAGTAATTCCAAAGACAAGGTTCACAATTTTTCCCGAGTCAGCCCAGCCACCAAATAGTCATTCCAGCGGGGAAGGAGGGGGTGTTGCGCCGAAAAAAAATGTCATCCAAGAATTTCAAACACATTAACCAATATGCGGGCGTAAGCCCGTTCTTTCCTTTCATTTTTCCCGGTGGTTTGGTGGGTTTTCCCGCAGAAATCCTTTGGGAGGGGGGCAGTCCGCCCCCTGTCCCCTGGCTGTTCCACCACTGCCTAGCTCCAGTCGTTCAACCTCGCACTTGCTTTAGTGCTATTCCATTCTGGCAGCAGTCCGTTGGACACGCTCAAAAATTCTCCCGTTTCAAACCCCATACGCCACCAACGTTCATACCAGCTGTTTCCAGGAGATGGCGGACGCTGCCCGTGATTTTCGCGGAATGGAAGTCGCCAAATTGAAGAAATATTTAACTTAACGCGAAGCACTGTTTGTAAATGTTGTGCATGCATGGCTTTGGTATCTTAGAGTTTGTTGATAAAATAAATGTAAACTCAATTACCCCCTTTCCTCCGAAATTCTGTAATTCCCATAAGGTTAACACATGGTACATCCGGTTCCCGTAACCAAAGGGAAATTTATTATAAGCGCACTCAACCATGTACACCACTTACAGCATGTTTCTGTTGAAGTTAGTTTTCCGGAATGAACCGACTAATGGAGTAGAAGATCTCAATAGAAACTCACCTTCTCCGCCATTATCCGTCTTTTAGCGGAGAAAGTTTTGCCGGTATTTATCCTGCTTTTTGCAAGATAATAGCTGAGAAAGATAGCGCAAGACGTCAATAGCAACAGCCGTCAACCGGAATGAACCGGCTAATGGAGTAGAAGAGTCCAATAGAAACAGACCTTCTCCGCCATTATCCGTCTTTTGCCGGTGATAAACCGGATATAAACAAAACCACGTGATCAGAATACATGACCCCTGGCTGCAGCGCGCGTGTGTTTGATTGAGCATAAATTTGACCTCAGTCATCCTACAATACCTTGCGGCAACCCAGGTCAACGGACTCTTAGCCGGTAATCGTACGATCCCGGTAGGATCGATCGTGCTTTGCGGAAAACGCAGTCCAATAGAAACAGACCTTCTCCGCTATTAGCCGGTGAAATTTTATCCGGATACGGTAGGCTCAATAGAAACACGCTGAATTTGTCTGCGTATCGATGTTGTCCGTTAAGTTGACGACCCATCTCCCAAAAAGCAACGCGCTAACATGGATAAATCGACTGTCGCATTTGATCCGAATGAGGGCGAATGGATAGCAAAATGCAAGAATTAAGATGATATGTGATTTGTAGGAAACCAGTCAGGGATACCCTTCTCGAGTATTGGCAAGGCCAACCATTTATTTAATTAAAATACGGCATAATTACATGCCCCTCGGGGCTCGGGCTATAGTTCTGACGAATCACTGCAGACGATTGTTGAAGAATTAGTGAAAAGTATAGGTATGTACAGAGGAGAGTGGTATTTCACCAAGGTGATAAACCGGGCAAAGAAACCTGTGTTTTCGGGTAATGACCTTGGTTTTGGTGGGGTTGAAGGACATTCCATTCGAACCAACGGAGCAAGGCTTCCAGGTCCTTCCGAATTTCATTTTCGTCTTCTGAAAACCCAATCTGTCTAAATAACACCATGTCATCTCCAAATAGAGCAGTATATGGGATGATAAAAAGGAAGATCAGTGATGAAGAGATGGAGATAAAAACAATAGTATGTGGCCCAAGTATGCCTTCAGGTATACACTAGAAGAAAGACCACTCCAGGAGGAAGCATGGCCCTTTCAAAATAACCTTAGTAAATGCACGAGATTTATTTTTATAGAGAAATTTTATGTTGTGATCACTTCGATACTGCGGCATGCGCGCGTTAATATACACGATTTCTTCGCTGGAGATGGACAATGGACTTGCCCAAACAATGTCTGCCGATCAGTATTTACCGGAATTTTTTGAAATCCTTTTGGAGATTTAAGAATATTTCTAAAAAAAATTGCTAGGCCAGTAACTTTATTCTCGACAAATTTCGGCAACCTTACTGCACTGCAGCTGGCGCTATAACCATAGTTGTAACAGTATGCCCGGGCATAGTCTGGCTGCCAGACGTATTGGGTAGACCAGCAAAATAAATTTTCAACGCGGCCGGCCTCTGCTTCGCAGAGGCGGAGTCTGGAATTCGGACTAACCCGGGCAGTATGCATCGCCACTAAAGCGGATCTTTCAAACAAAACTGAGGCACGCATACGAGCCAAGTTCTGGGCATAATTAGGTTTTGTTTTTAGTGAAATTAGAGAGTGGGAGAGTTTCCTGAATTAATGCATATCCGCACGTTTACATGAATTGAGGAAGTGCATGATAAATTCCCCGGTACAATTATTGTCCAAATGGTGTGTATTCTGCATAATAGCGTAGAAAACAAAACTCGGACATCACTCGTACTTCCGACTCGGTTATTACCATCACTAATCATTTGAATGCAATGGCGGCGCCAATGGAGTTCACAGGGGTGGGGGTGGCAATGACGTTATCAAACTATTGATTTTGTATCGCTATTTCTTTTAGCTTGTACCTTCGCTGTTTGGCCGTGAATGGACATAATTTGGCCATGAAACTGGATTTTGGCGGACCTGAGAAGCCCCTTTTTTGCCTTTTGCCTCGTAGTTCGGCCGTGGAAGAAGTTCCCTTCACCTACCTAAGATTTTACCCTGGCGCCGCACCTGTTTGAATGAGCAATAAAACATTTGTATGAAGACGGAAGGACTTTGCAAAACACACACGGGCGTATCTTAATGTCTGGTACTGATTCTACTTTGGATTACACTGTTAAATACCTTAGGTGAGTGCATGGGATTTTAAACTGATGTGGCCAACTGAATACAGATTCTGCCTATACGTGCGTGAATGTTTTCTGCCTGCCCTTTTCTCATGCCGGGACCCGTATTATTATGACTTTTCATGAAGTAGAAAGACGATAGATGCGATGGGTCAGCTCAAATAAAGACAACATGCAGGGTTGATAGCTTAGACACCAGAACCTTTGTAATTGTTATATTCCAGGAGTCAGTGGAGGGTCAGCCTAGCTGAAAAGGTTACCCATTTTCATGTACATAGCAATTTAGGATAATGCTCCATATAAGGGGATAGAAGTCTGCCTGGAAAGGCCATGAAAAGGGGCCCTCAAGGCTAAGCTAGCCTAGCTGAAAAAAGTAACTTCGTGAAATATGTTTGATAATACCTATGATTCATTGAAACACTCCAGTGCCAATTTTCAATTTATCTATTTACTTATTTGTTTATTTATCTATTTATTTATTTATTTGTTTGTGTAATTATTTATTTATTTATTTATTTATTTATTTATTTATTTATTTATTTATTTATTTATTTATTTATTTATCTATTTATTTATTTTTGGTGGTGGGGCGTGTGGCCGAAAGACCCAAACATATTTTTGTGAAACCATTCGGAAATTATTTACTCAATGGCTAATGATCTCAATAACAGTTGCGAGACAGGTAAGCGTTGGGGCCTAGCCGTCAAAGACCCGACAATTCCCAGCTGGGTTAGCCTAGCCGAAAATGTAACCTCGTGAATTAAACCAATAGGAATTTGTTCTTTATATTCAATGGGCAAATGAATGACCGTTCCAAAAAATGGTGGAGAATAGCTGCTAAACGCCCTCAAAGACCCAATTTTCCCAACTAGGCTAGCCTAGCTGAAAAAGACCCTGTGAAACCCACTGGAAATTGTTACACATATTTAAAGGAGAAATGAATAACTGATGTCAGACTTTTTAAAGCCACTATATAACTCTGTAGAAGCATTTAAAGAATTGTCAAATTTTGCTATAATCTGACAGTGTTTGAATGGACAAATAAACACCCTAGAACTCAAAACTTAAGAGAGTTATGCTGTTACTCGTAAATTATATACTGATAAAAATCGGCACATGAATTAAGTATGTCAGTGTTTTCTACTTACGTGGCCTTCAATTTAACAAACACTTCTGTGATTCTTGAAGAATACTTCATTTCCAAATATTTTTTTCAACTATTAGACAATAAGGTTAAGCTTTGTTTGTTTGTTTGTGTTACCAGTGCTTTGTATCTATTAAAGACATCATATAACAAAGTGGAAGCCACATTTAAAAAAATGTCGCCAAACTTTGCTATCTGACATATCCGACAGTGTTGGAATAGACAAAAAACTAGAGCTGTTCGACTGCGCGCAGTCGATGGGTATGCCTCCGCAGTCCGCACTCCCATCCAATTGATGTAATTTGAAAAGCTTCAAGTTACCATTAGACCAA
>JZLH01S0244270.1:32478-63671 GCA_001188425.1 Eucidaris tribuloides
TTCAGTTGTAATGAAGTACAATTTGGACTGGCAATATCTGTGTAAGAATTACATGAAGTTATTGGCTTACTCCGCGTAAAACGATTCTTTGAAAAAAACAAACCAATTTAACATCAAGACGTTTTTGCCGAGCATTACGTGTTGTTGAAATAGGAATTAGGCAAGAACTTTTGTTCAATTAGAGTGTGGCTTACCAAAGTAGAACTCACAAGAAGTACCTGATTATCCATGATAACTGTAACCCAATAACTTCAAGGAAATTAAAAAGACAGGGTGGAGGGTGGGGAGGCTCTTTTATAGGTACATAATATGTCACAGTATTCCCTCTCCCATACTGTTTTGTGTGTTGGTAAGCTTTTTCAGATTTCCAACGTACAGGTGCCTATTGAATATGGGGCCGTGACCAATTGAGTCAATATCATCTGTACAGAAATCAGAAAAATACCCTTTTCTATTGTTTGAATATATATATATATTAATGCAATCCTGTGAACAGATTATAAGCAACAGTAATATGTTTAAAGGACACTGAAACTAAAGTAGGCCCTATATAATATTGTAAATGCTACATGCATATGTTCTTTTATATCCTACAAAAAATTTATAAAGTTACTTTATCAAACGACACAAATAATGAAGTTATGAAAGAATGATATAATTCACAATTTTCAGACTTTAGAACTTTAATCCAACATCATGGAATACCAAAAGTAATTCCTGTTGGCTTACATTTTCATTGAATTCCAAAGTTTCACAGAATACAAAGAAATACTGGAACTTGGAAGATGCAGTATGAGTGAACATTTGCCTAATTTGTTTTTCCCCTGAGTAATGTCATGTCCCACTTACTTCAACTTGTCATTACAGTATAGTTTCATGATAATGCAAACCATTTAGCTACCTGAAATTCTTTACGTTCATTCCTCTACTAAATTCCATACAACTTGTAACTTTGACATGTAAAATCAGTACCAAGTACATTACTGGAATGCTCTACATTCCACTCATAGTTGAAGTGTCACTGTACCTTTCTGCCTACTTCTCACATTTACCTTGGCGAGGTGCCAAAAAGGTAGGTTTCTAGGTAATACCATGGACCCTCCATGGTAATACCAAATCCCCATTATTGGAGGGTCGAATTGAGGTCATGTTATGACTGAAGTAATTAAAGGCATGTTGGAAGGTGGGAATGGGGACTACTGGGGAAGAGGAATGGGGGAGTGTATACATTATAGGGTCAGAATTATTGGAAGGGCATGAATGTCAAGATTAATGATTGTTATTAAACAGAGAGGGAGGGAGTAGGATAGGAATGGCTATCAGCCTGGGAAAGAGGGAAGAAGTATGCAGGGGGAAATTAATAAGGGGGGGGGAACTGATTAGTGACTTACTACAGTAAGGGAAAATAATGATGGTTGGAAGGGGCAGAGGATGAAGGAGGGAAAACGGCAGAGAACTTGTTCTGCTTTACAAACTCTTATCTGCTTTACAGTAAGTGCACTGAAACAGAACTTCCACTTTTTAAAGACAACTATTTACTTCGGCATATTACTTGGATAAAGATAACAAAACCAAATAAAAATGAAAACCACCAAATCAGAAACATTCATTATATAGGCCATAGCCTTTGTATTAGAATATATTGTGTTTCAAATAAACCATACACGGAAAATTGATGCTGAACAAAAATAGCATACAGTATTTCATATCCGTTCATAACTTGATATGAAAATTTAAATTTATCAATATTATATAGGCCTTAGTCTTTGTATTAGAATATGTTGTTTTTGAAATAAACCATACATGGAAACTTGATGTCAAAAAATAGCTCATTGCATATCCATTTATATGAACGTAAATTTGTCAATATTACTAATAATATACAAATTTCCTTCCTAGTTGAACTATTCGCTCCAATAGGATGTCTTGGTGTTTCTATCTAGAATATGGTGCCCTGAGCTCCTCTCTCTGAGGATTGAAATCAGGAACACATGGCAGGGTTATTAGGTCAAAACAAGGCCACTGAGGGATGTTTTACATAACAATGTCTTACTCACATAGCAACATTCTAGCTGCCACAGTTGTGTTACCAGCGTGAACCTCACGGTTCAATCAACAGATTTGGCAACTTTGTTTCTATTCTCTCTTAAAATTGACACCAGATAATTGGAGGCCCCCTTCTTCTTACATCTTCACCTACTTCTAATCTTTTCAAGAACAGATAGTCTTACATCTAACACGGATACGGACTAAATATAGCCTTATTGCTCACTAACTGATGAAACGAAATGCCGACTTGGCTCGTAATGAACTGTTTCGAGAGAGTCTTAACACGTGGATTTAAATATAAATGACTAATGAATGGATGCATATGTATACACTTGTATTTGTTATTTATATCACTTTCATCAATTGGGATGATACTAAAGGTTTAATTCCTTGTAAATATATATATTTAACTGTGTGCATAGTAAATACAGACACAGGATACAAGTTTTAATGTGATAAAAATTCAGATGTGCAAGATTGTATTCTCTCATGAAAATACATTGACGATAATTCTTTCTTTGCCAATTTTGCAAATGTGTACACTTATAACACTCCTATCTGTTATTTAAGAGAATAAATGGGGGCTGCCTATTAAAGATAGGTTAATGCTCTTCTTTGCAGAACACTGCTTTTCTAGGGAGCAGCAAAATCTATTCCCTCATTTTAAACATGAAAGCACCATGCTTATTGTATATTAACTAAAGAAGGAATCTTGTCATATGAATTTAAGTTTTACAAAACACTGCTAGAAATAAGGAAGAAATTAGTTCAAGAAGAAAGCTAAAGGTGAGAGCAGGATATGTAATTTAACTTGTTAAATTTTTTTCCTCACTGATCCTACTGATTTTTTATATTTTTATTTCTTTTAGCTGAATGTTCGTTAGGTAGTCATACAATAGTCCCTAAAGTTTTGAGTACGCCTACTTCTAAGCTGTGTAACACATTCATTACAGAGGCATTACAGTGCTATTAGTAATCATGCGTTTACACTATGTTCCCGGCGGGCACGGTAACCACGTTTCAGACCAACATGGACAAAACAGGATGGACATGAGACCACGCGTAAAGACAGGCTGGGCAAACGTGACAGTCCGACAAGTCCGTGATTGCCGCGGATGCCGGGCCAGATTTTTTAACCGTCAAAAAAGTTGCCACAGTAGTCACAGTGAGGATGAGAAACCTAGTAGGCCTTTTTGCGTAATCTCACGTCCATCCCATTTTGTCTACGGTGGCTTGAAACGTGGTTGCCGTGGCCGCCGGGAACATAGTGAAAATGCAGCATTAGCATGTATTTAAGTACTACTAGCACACATGCCATGTAACACACTTTCAATAGAATGGGAAAGATCATGTGTCCAGTCAATCATTGATAGGGTTCAGTAGTCAGTAGTCTCAGTACTCATTACTATTTGCTTTGTTCGAGCGAAATTCACAGAATATCACTTTCCTCCAAAACGAATCCACCACACATATTATTTCCACCCTAAAACATTCTACTCACAAATACTGAACTGTACTATTTTTTCGAATCAAAACAGCCTGGGGTCTGACAGTGATGTATGTATGGATGAATAATTTGCACACATTGTATTATTTGGCATTCCTGCTCGATTATTTGTACTCTGTTATTGTGGAAATATTGTCTGACAGCCTGAAAAATGTAAACAAAACCAGGTAGTGTATGCTGAATGACTCACTGATTTCAATTTCACCACTATAATGCCATGGTTTGTCTACCAGAATACCATTCCAGACTTTCAAAAATGCTGTGGTGAGCATACCCACCCCCATTAGTGTACCAACATAGTGCTATTGAATAATACTTTTTACACTTGACTACACTTGTCTATTTATATTTACAAAAGTGTTGATCATAAACAATTAGTGCAAATACAGATAAATCCAATTGGAATTTGTCCAAAATATGTTTATTTACAATGACTCACAAGTTCACAACACAATTGTATGATGGTTTGTAGATTTCCCAATTTTGTTTTTAAAACAAAATCTTCAGTAAATCCTCTTTTGACTGTAATAAACACTGGCTTACAGGCAAATATCTTTGCAGGAGGCATACGATCTAAACTGCACAAGAATTTTTTTTTTCCTGTATACTGCAGTCTTTGAGCCAAAATGGACATAATGTTTTCTTTTACCAGAAGACCATGAAGACTCAAAATATTAGGAATACATCTACATGCACACATGTTTCAAATTTTTTCATTTATCAAATACAGTGTACTACTAATTATTGTACCCATCAACCTGTATAGAAATGCACAAACACCTGAATAGAGACAGAATATAATTAGGTTTATTAATAGAGACATCTACATGCACATAATTATGTTTCAAATTTTTTTCATTTATCAAATACAGTGTACTGTAATTATTGTACCCATCAACCTGTATAGAAAATGCACAAACACCTGAATAGAGACAGAATATAATTAGGTTTATTAATAGAGTAGGCTTTTAAATTGATATAGATTAAGTTTTGAGGTGTCACGTGCAGCGCAAAAATCTCTAATCACCATTTAACGTACAGAATTAAACGATAAACATAAACGATAGACACCTGTTCAGCTTTATCATATTTGCACAGATTACTTTGCACGAATAAGTTGCCACGGTGAAGTACATTTCAAACAGCTGGTCAGCTAATCCTATATGCAAGTACCGATAAAAAAATTCCTTGACATCATAAACGTTCTGTTCTGCAATTCTGTCCTGTGTCATTTGCACTTTGCACGAAAGCACAATATCATTTTACATCAGAATGGGACCCAACCAATACTAGTCTACCCATAATGCACTATGTGGTATCCTGGTATACCAAAAAGATGTCCACCAGTTTGTTGACTTATTTTTGATTTTCAGCACTGCGCCCTCATTTACAAAACTGTTAAAAAGTTGTATTTATAGTGTTATTCTCAATGTTTTAAAACTTTTCTTGCTCAAAATATTTCATGAAATAAAATGCAACACTAAAAGGCATTTAAATAGCAGTGATGTGTCCGAGTCCAGTAAGTCCGAGTCCGAGTCCAAGTCCGAGTCCGGCCTTTCCGAGTCCAAGTCCGAGTCCGAGTCATGAACCTTCGAGTCCGAGTCCAAGACCGAGTCCGGCATGTCCGAGTCCGAGTCCGAGTCCGAGTCCGAGTCCGGCACATGTAATTAGATAATTAATTAGAAACAAGTATCTCATTCAAAATATCTGTAGGGACCTACATGTACTTACTAAAGAATCAGTCAAATGAATCAACAAATCATTCAATTTCCAAAAAAAAGATAGCAAACCCACAAAATAATTACAAGACAATAGTATGTTACTTTAGCTTTAAAATTGCATGTAGTTTATTACGAATGCGCGGGTATCTGTGTCCTTAAAATGCAGCATCAATCACTTAGTAACATTTTCACTTGTTTGTCAACACCCTCCTTGTTCTATAAGCAAAAATCCCACAAAACTTTCAATGTGTGGAAATGTAATATGAGAAAACATTTTGCTAGATTGGGTGAACTAGCCTAATACATTAAAGTGTAATTCAGCCACACATAACTGTCTGTAACTTGAGTTACCATTTAATCTTACCAAAATATCTTCGAAGAAATTGAATAATAAATTTGGAGATCAACAGTACTTGATACATTTAAAAAAGTTGAAAGGTACTATCATCCTTTCAATGTGCCTGCTAAAGTTGGTATTCATCGGAAATGTTCAATAATATAGTGGCAGTGACAAATTTCACATTTTGCTTCATCATTCTTTAATTTGTTCAGAAGATACAATTTCATTAATTGATTGGGCAGCAATTAAAGTGGTGTGTATGTACACACACATCACGTGTAATACGCATTGCAAAACTAGAAACACGGAAGACAGTCCAGGCAGTGGACTGCTACTGTGTGATCCCATTTGGCTGAAATTTATTTAAGTGATTTTATATTTGAAAATATTGCGTAAAATTTTGATGAAATTTTAGCGAATGGAACCTGAGATATCCGTTTGGATAGCGCCAATATGCCCCGGTCTCGAGCCGGACTCGACGCCGAGTCATCGAGTCACAGGCCCCGAGTCCGAGTCCGAGACCGAGTCATGAACCTTCGAGTCCGAGTCCGAGACCGAGTCCAACAAAAACGGACTCGAGTCCGGTCTCGAGTCCAAGACCGGACTCGAGTCACACATCACTGTTAAATAGGAACTTCATCATCATTTTCACTCCAATTTTTGTCAGTTTATGTCCTTCTGTTATGCACTGGCGCAGGATAGCATTATCACTGAAGATAATACTTTTGATGGACAGAAGAGGGCACTACATAGCGTGGTACACCGGAGTGTACCCTGGTGTATTATGTTTTCCATTGTATTTGTACCAACGCCAATATATCAGTGGACTGGCCAGTCATGTGTGTGTGTGTGTGTGTGTGTGTGTGTGTGCATATGTCAATGCCGTCAATCGCGGACGAAAGTCTGACACTCCACTATCAGACCGCGGACGATGTCTGAACCAAGGACGGTCCACGGTTCATAACCTAGTGCAAACGATTGCAAATTTAAAAAGCAATCGTTTGAGGGCATCATCATTTTTTTTTTACTGTGCACAAAAATTGTCCTCGGTTGCCTGTTAAAAATCAAACATAAAATTTTATACACATGGGTATCCCCGGTTGGAACCGAGTGTGTCCGCGGGTGACTGTCGAATATCACACACAAAGGTCCTCACTTGCATATTATTAATCAATTAAAAATTACGTCCTCGATTGATGGCAAACACATGTATGTGTGTGTGTGTGTGTGTGTGTGTGTGTGTGTGTGTGTGTGTGTGTGTGTGTGTGTGTGTGTGTGTGTGTGTGTGTGTGTGTGTGTGTGTGTGTGTGTGTGTGTGTGTGTGTGTGTGTGTGTGTGTGTGTGCGCGTGTGTGGTCGGTGGGGGTCTATTACGTTTTGACGACACAAGCGGCACATGCATCGATTCCCCCCCCCCCCCCAATATGTCACAGATCAGAGCCGCCACTAATGTACCAAATGCACCGTCTGTATTTTCTGTATTTAAAAACAAGTCAAGAGTGACATATTGCTGTCTATCAGCAAATAAAATCTGACTTTATTTTATCTCCCTGGATAATTATGAAAAGGCCTGCTTTGTGTTGTCTTTGTGCAGCCATACTTTGAAATGTCTTCCCTTCTAGCCTATACAATTATCAGTTACAAAAGTGATTATGGGATTATTGAACAAAAAACGTGGATGCATGACCACTCTCTGACCAGGAGGGAATACAGACCCCGTCCAAGCATGACACCACCGTGGCACCAAGGGGTAGTCAACTTTTACTCACTGGGCCATAAAGTGACCTAATACGGCAACAAAACGGAAGACCCATCTTCCAGTTATACAGTAGTTATTTGAATTTGAAGGGAACTTTCCTTTAAAGTTGATGGAAAAATGAAGTGAACTAAAAACAGAAATAGCATGTATCAGCAGCAGAATCAGGATTTTTCAAAAAGGAGGACCGAAGCCAGTGTGCGCTCAAAGCATTTGAGACATGACAAGCAAAAACAAAACAAAACACACAAATGAAAGAAAGAAAAAGAAAATATCATTTTTTTTAGGGGGCATTTATGTCACATGTTTAGATGTTTTATTTGCAAGGCCAACAATAAAGAAGGGCCACAGCAGATCCCACCCCACCCCCTATTTGCCACTGCATGTTTAGAGTACATGAATAAAATTGACTGATACAATTCCAGCCAGAATGGGACACTGACATAGTTGAGCAGAAGACTTTGTAATTAACCAATTTTGTGGAACACCAATATTTCTCATGATCAGTTACTCTATGTTTTCTCAAAAATAATGTGAAAATTGAACTCTATGGTTTCGTAAGTTAGTGACTTGTGGTCTCATAAAGGTTTCTAACGCTTGTGCCTTGTGGTCTCATAAAAACTTGAAATTGTCTAGGTAAACGCACTTATTGTATAGCTGTGACTCATAGGTCAGAAGTTTAACACACAGGTAGAACACTAATATTCCAATCTGAACACAAATGGGGCTCTCTCAGAATCTGATATCTTTTCAGACTAGAGATCAGTACCCAATATCATCTCTACGATTAATTTTCCTTATTCTTTAAATCTCTCTTTTCAGGGTCATTACATTAATCTGATATATAATTTACAAACATATCAATCATTTAACTACACTAATTTAGTATCAGAGTAACATATACACTACGTCCACACATTACAAATGTACTAGCTCCACCCAAAACTCAATTATCGTACACATATTATCCTTCATTTCAATAAAATCAAATGAAGAATTAACTAGCGCAACAATTGGTGGAGGATATTAATTGGACTTACACCAGGAAAGCGTTCAATTGAAACATAATTTGAAATTGATTCCACAACTATAAAATTAATCTGATACCAGATTCCTCCAATTTCCTAGTCTACTATCAAGTTCACTGCTTGGGTTCAAGCCTCTCCCTTTATTCATCCAACACCGATATGTCAAATCCATTAAAATCTGAGCAAAAATGGCGATATTGAGGGTTTTTGACCCATATAATCACCTTTGGTGTGTACTTATAATATAGTTGTTAATTCAAATTACACGGTTTTAGGACTGACCATAAAAAGGTGATTGAAACATGAACCGACTACAATACAGAATTCCGCTCTCGGCAGTGTGCAGTTGTGCATGATGGCATGTTTCTTTTAAAGGTATGCAGATATGCAGTTTTGAATCGCAGCCAGTTTGGGGGATTTTTAAATCTTGGCAATGACAAAATCTGAATGGGTTTCATTCAAGTCATATTTTTGGTATGCCGTTTATTTCCATTCCAGCGTATTGATCGTCTGGATGAACAGCCAAGAGCAAAGGGCCCACACCGCGGTGTCAGGAATGTTTGGAAAAATCAAGGACTTTTGAAACTAAGTTCATCTGCTTGGTGGAGGGGTCTGTCCTCTCGAGGGTCCTCACCCCATCCCCCACCCAATATTTCACCCCATCCCACAAACAGTTCATTGGAGTCATAGTTAGAATCTTGACCTTCCAATAATGTATCACACTATGATCAGGGCAGTGAATGAGAACGTTTGATCACTAAGACATTATTACTTTTGTTTGGGTCCTCCCTGCCTCCCTGACCCCCCCCCCTTCCATATCTCACCCCGCCCCACAAACAGTCCATTGAAGTCACAGTTAGAATCTAAACCTTCCAATAATGTATCATACTACATATGATCAGGACAGTGAATGAGAAAATGCTTGATCAAAGATGTTATTACTTTTTGCTTTTTCTTTGGGTGAAAACACGGGGTGCAGAATCATAATAGAATTAGAAATGGAAAAGTGCTGTTTCACAACCAGCTGTATATAATGAGATGTAAATTATTATTATTATCAACCATGTAAAGCACTGGGAACTGCTGTGTAGGAGTGCTGTATAAATGAACTCATTGTATTGTATTGTATGAATTTAACTGTACAACACAGTCTTCAGACGATTACTTATTGCAAGTTCTGTTCAATTTGAACAGCTGTAATATATCGCGAAATTAAATATGGTTCCCTTCATATTAAAGTGAACTATATGTCTGGGCTTGAAGTTTTCTGAACCCACCCTGGGCCTCATAAAGAGCTTTTAATATCCAGTCGCTGTTGTTCACAGATTATTATCTTCAATCCTATCACATTATTTTATTGGGGGCAACTACCTGAACTGAGGACCAAGAAGGACCATAAGGCAGATCAGGTAACACCGGACCCTAAGGAGTAAGGAAATCACAAAACGGCTTAAAAGTGACCACCGCAACCGACCCCCATCAAAACCCAGCCACCCATCGCAAATAGGGGTCAGTCACGACTGCCAATCATCTTTGCACGATTTTTCGGGGGATGAATAGAGCCAGCTTACCCAAATCACAATCCTGCTGAATAATCTCTGAATTTTCGCCGCTTAGGTCTGTAAAACCTGATAATCTTGAATAGTGCATGAGTGTTACAGACATAAGCTTACTTACAGGTGGAGTGAGTACAGTGCACTCCTGTTATAATGAACACAGTCATGCCAAATTCCTAATACAGCAAAATAAAAATTCAGGTCCCAAAATTACTAACTTTATGTCTTTATATACTTTTACTGCTCGGCTATAACAAAATTTCGATACAATGAAAGAAAACTGCCGGTGCCGAAGACTTCGCTATAACAGGAGTCACCTGTACTCAGTATTGGCAACTACCAACACTCAAAATACACGGGGGCTCACGGCGAATTGTCCCTGTAACGCAAAACAGAGCCCTCCAAAAATTTCAAAAGAGCCCCCCAAAATTCCCATAGACGCAATGTAAATTGTAGCCAAATTTAGCCAATGTGCTCCAAAAGTAGCCCCCGAAAATTTAAAATTAATTTTTTCCCCTTTCATCTACTATGGTAGTACTAGTTGCAGATGGTGCATGTTATGTTGGTGAAACTTCTAAGGCTATGTGACAATAAAAGAATTTTCTGTTTGCATGAATCGGTAGCATTTCCCCCAAAACCAAAAGATTGTGGTTAAGGACAGAAGTCACTCATGCAACATAATGTTTAATGAAACATATGTTGGCTGAATTTGTGGCTTTGCAGAGATGAAACACATTCCAGTTTTCAAAAAAAAAACTGGTTCACGGTACATTAATCCAGTAGAAAATAAAGAATTACAATGGGCACACCTGAAATTATATAATTCCGTCCACTGGTATCTAATTTTCACTTTTTGTGAACCATATTATACATTCCTTAGCAGATTGGGTTAACATAAATACGTGAGAAATCAGAAGTATGGTAACGTATGATAATAACATAAAAACATATTATATTGTTATATTATAACATAATAATATATATTGATAATATATATTGATGTGAGAAACCAAAGATGTGATTGCACGATCTGTAAAACATTATCTCACAATAATGGACAGTTGTGGTTTGGGCGTAGGCAAGGAATAGGGATTACAATTGTGTAATTGTTTTGAAGACATAAACTAGGCATATATTTGTTTTTATGTCTGAAAACAAGGCAATTGTCCAAATGTCCAGAATTGCTCCTCCAAACAATATTGAATACCATGTACACACCCTACTCTTGGCCTTGTCAACAGTCCAAGAAATGAATATGGTCTGAATTAAATTTGGGTCATTAAATTACTAACAATCAATTCAGGGGCCAAAAGGATTACTAGTTCTATTTGACCTACTTACAAAAGAATTTGGTCAATTGTTCTACTAAACAAAACTGCCAAGTAAATCACTAAAATACCACAAATTGCATATAATTTGGCTTTTGGATTGAATTCCTTTCCAAGACCTACACTGTTTCTCCTCTTGATTTCATTTAAATTTTGTTATAATTGCCTTAATACATGGTTATATATGGCAAGTTATAATGCATGCAAAAACTTTCAGTGAGTGTGAAAGCACTTTTTTCAACAAATACATGTGAACATTGCAAAAGCGATATTGGAAGAAAATAAACCACTTTGATATCTGACCTATATGATAGTGTTTGAATGGACAAATAAACACCTTAGAATAAAAAAAAATAAACAGTTATGATTTCACTAGCAAAGTATGTACAGATAAATATCAGTACCAAATTAATAATGTCCTGTGCACACAAATTTTTATTATGGGGGGAGGAGGGGGGAAGTGGAATGATCACTCATTGATTTTCACTTTTAAAAAGCACTTAATTACTGTTTTGAACTGTATTTTTTCAGGGCTTCATTTTTAGACCTCATAAGAGACACCAGTACTCAGTAGCAATGGAGTACATGTACCATGTAGCTCAGATTTTTTAAAACTGCAAATATTGTTAAACAATACCTTTAAACCATCCGAATATGCTCCTCCCACAATTCTCGAGTTGACTCTAACACACAGGCAGACTGTGCTATTCATAGTACAAGAATTCCGCCATCTGTTTAGATCACTAACCATATTTTTGTATAGATCCCGTATCAAATTTCTTTTGCCGTTGGGATTTAATTTGTAGGAAAAAGTGCAGTATCTGAAAAATTCGGCCGATTTTGAAATCTGATATGCCGAGGAAATCTCCCAAATGGTCACTATAAATGCATATCACCAAAGGTGTTGGTGTGCCGATACAATTCTGTGTATTTAAATTACGGCTTTATGACTGTGATACATGTACCTACGTGGACATCAGGTGTGATGTGGTAAAGTGATACTGTGCTTGAAAGCTTGAACTGATCCGCATACATTTGTCAAAATATTATGAGGATTTTATTGTGCAAAAGTTTCACCTAAAAGTGCTGGAAGAGTTGGACTGATATTGATCAAGATTTCACAAGTATGGAAGACTGGCTACATTACATGGAAGAATTCACATATCTTATGAAGCAACATGCAGGGGATTCTGTATCAGTTAATATCTACTTATTTCAAATCAAATGGCAGTACATGTTTAAAAATGATACAAAATGGCATCATCTATGTGTGGTCATATCTGATTAATATCAAATGGACATTCAAAAATTATACTTCTATGACAACTGATGCAGAATTTAGACCAATTGGCAATTGATACAAAACTTCTTGTAGATCAGGTGTTCATTACACCTCTGTTAAAAGCAGGGACAGTCTATCCAGTTCACCAAATAGGACCTACTGTATTCTTTTTACTTTTTCGAATTTACTGAAATACCTTTGTAATATAATGTTAGAATTACATATCCTAATAAAGTCAAAAACACTACAGAAAGTGAGAGTGGATTTATTTTAACTCTTAACGTGCCACGGAAATTGCAGCTCTATGGAAATTGTGTATTTCATTTCATTTCATTTATTTATTTCCACATTAAAAATATATATATTTACAAATATTGACATACAATATACATGTTAAAAAACTTGTGGGGGACCAGTGGAAGCACAATAAATGTGCTTATTTGTAAAAAGGCCCCATATAGTACATAAATGGTGTATGTCGATAAGCAACATACATACAATCAAAGAAAATTTGCGTGGTGCATATTTGCGACTTTGACATGTTAAGAGTTAAAAAAGTTATAACTGAGCCATACAATGAATTGTTTCAATATTTTGGATTTGAATTTTGGCCTCCAGCAGCATGGAGTATTTCATCCCATAGATCTGCTTGAAACAAAAAACTAAAACTGCACTTCAGATATGTTATCATAAATCTTTGCACGGAGCTATTTTTGATATATGGGCAATTCCATGATTAGTTACGTTACACTTTATGGTCTTTTTGACACTAAGGCTGGCCACTATGACACGATGCGTTGGTATTATTCTTCTATTTTTGTATTGTCAATACCTCTATACCTAGTCTACCTCACACCATCAAAAAGAATTGTGTGACCCTCTTGTGTACCTGATAATAAGAACTTTAATTTTGGTTAGTTACGTTACATAAAGTGGACATGGAAAAAAATTGTAAGATTTTGTCCTTAAAGATTGCTCAAACTATGTTGTTCTAAAACAAACTGTTGCATTCATGTTAGAAGTGATGTATGGGCAAGTCATTTCATATGAAACATTTTAGTAATAGCTTTCAATATTTTTATAGGACTACCAAAAACATGGTTAGTTACGTTACGGTCAGTTACGTTACACTTTGTCCAGGTATGCAAAAATTGCATTTGGTTATGTTTTTCTCACACAAAGTGTTTATATAGGGCTTCATTGATTTGAAACTAAAGTGCAGGAATGTAATACTGTCCCAATAAGCACTAGGCCTAACTCATTTTACCCCTAAATATAACTTTTAAGTCTCTATAGACTAAGGCCCGATTTACACCAAAAGGCCGGCCCGAGGCCGGCCTCGGGCCAGCCTAAATTGGGGGCCCGAGGCCCGCAATTTTGTGCATTTACACCAAATAATAGGCCGGCCTAAAGGCCCCCTTTCCAAAACTCGCCGCATTGTTTCTCCCTATCATTAGATGTAAAAGAAAGCAGGATTTTTTTTTTTCGTGCACGACATCAATATACACGTTGCGCTTATAGTCCCCCGTAAGAGAGTCGATTAAAAACATGTTGGAATGAGATTCTGAAGTAAACAGCATTTTTTTTTCATATCGTGTAATGTTGATGTTGATACAACATACCGTAATGTAGGTCGTACAACTGTATGAAGAAAAAAGGATACCTATAACGGAATATAATGGTTCATTTTGTTGTCTTTTTTCAAATTTACGATGGTTGGTTTGATTGGTTGGTTTGATTCACGGTTTACCTGCACGCTACATACACCGGAAGTATACGGTCCGGGCATTGTTTGGGGATTATGTATTACGTAACAGCGCCGCATCGCGTGGTAAATTGGGGGCCCGAGGCCTCCTTTGCATTTACACCAAGCTTTAGGCCGGCCTCGGGCCGGCCCGAGACTACCTCCAGAGGTGGTCCCAAATCGGGGAGGGCCTCGGGCCTCGGGCCTCCTTTGCATTTACACCAAGCTTTAGGCCGGCCTCGGGCCGGCCCGAGGCCGGCCTAAAAGCTTGGTGTAAATCGGGTCTAATTTAGCCTTTAGTTAGCAGGTAAGTACATGTAGAATAGCAAGATTGAAAATATTCACACCTATATGGTATGCATTGATACCATGTAGTGCATCACAATTATGTAATATTCATGAATAGGTAGCTGATAATTTTGAACAAAATACATGTAGATGGATCCATCTGAAAAGATGAAGAGTAACAGTTATTTTAATGTAACTTGTATTATTCAACGATGCGTTCAATGTGATTCATAGTAGTAGTATGGTTCCGATGACCATTACACATATTGTTTACATCATGTTGTCATAAGGTGCAAAAATTTCAAATGGTAATCTTAAAACATAATTGTTTTCTTTTCTTAGTTTTAAATTTTCCAATACAGACAGTGTTCCTATCTTGATCAACATGTTCACTGCTTGACTCTTAAGTTTTGGTTAATCCCCTAAAAGTGTCTCTCATTGTTCCGGTTCATTGCTACATTGTATGAATGTGTATGACCTAAAACTGTAATTACCAATTTTACATGAAAATTTATCTTAGTCAGGATCCCAACTAAAATGCATTTTTTTTTTCAGTTTGGTATAAAACCAGTACTCAAAAATGAAATAGGCTGAAAATTTCAGGATAGAATCTTTGTTTCCAGCTTTCTGATATGCAGTCGCTCACTTTTCCAAAGGGCCTTTATTGCCTAAAAATGAAAAACATTACTGAAAGGGGGAATATTTTCCAAGGTAAAATTTATGTTTTCACAAAGAATCAACAGATGAAAAAATAATCAATGGTCACTACACTTTTGTAAAATTGGAATTTTAGATACTTCAATGTAGTTCACATTATTGAACCTTTATCAAAACTTTACTGTAGACAGGCATCAATATGATCATGTCTTCATAAAGTGACTTTGAAACAACTAACTTATGTTCTTTAAGCTCTTTAGACAAGGCAGCTTTTTCTTTTCCTTTTCTTTTTTTTTCTACTGAGGTTGTTTCTTTACTTCATGTATGTCCAGCATCTTTTCTGTTAAATTTTTGGTAGCTTCCCTTTTCTTCCAAGGAAGCTGAATTCTCTCACAGTACATGTAACTTCTGGTAGTATTCCTCTTGATTCTTTTTCAGGTCTTGGCATTTTAGCATCAACTCCTTTCTCCTTCTTGTATTCTAGAATTCCTTCAAACTGCCCCAGTGAATTCATTTTTATTCCCAACCACATTTGATTTTCCATTTTTCATGTGGCATAGGCATTTTCAGCTGCTGGAGAAGGGATAAGAAAAAAACAGTCTTAGTGGATTGCTATAATGACAAAAATACCTTGAAATCTTATAGCTGATAAACTATTTCTTCATATTTTTTTGTTTGTAATAAATTCAAGATAAAAAAGTACTACAGCACTACCCACTTTGATGTGACCAACAGCTATATTTTCTGAGAGCAGAAAATATGATGTTACTATAAAAATTGGATCAATTAGCTTTCTATTTTGAATAACCAATTAATTCCAGGGAGCAATCTGAAAAATCACAGTGCTTAGTATATTTTGTAGTTAATCCTAAAAATACTGCAATTGATACTGACAAAGATATGCAAGTTGCATCAATTTCTTGTGCTTCAACTGGATGTTGTACACAATACAGTGTCCAGGTGTTTCACCAAGTAAAGCACATGAAGAGCATCCTTTCAATGGCATTATGGGTTTCAAATTATCTTCTGCTGCTTTCTTTTGACTCAGTATGTCCTAGTATGTTGTCCACTTTCCATAAAATAATCTAAAATCAATCACAAAATGGTTAGTTACGTTACAGTGCAGTTAGTTACGTTACATGGTCAGTTACGTTACACATTTTTCAGGCTTTTCGTTTCACCATAGGGCAATGTTATTGATTTAATTGGACTGTTTTGAATTAGGGCCTACGTACAGGAGCAGTTTTGAAAATATTAACATTCTGGACAGTTGTGTTCTTTCCAGGAAAAACAAAGTTGATTTTTTGGTTAGTTACGTTACATAGAGACACAGGGGTAGATATTTCGAAAATTTTTAGTCATAAGTTATCCCAAAACTAATTTTGGACTCTGCATGCTGACAGGTAATTACACTCAATGATTGAATATGCCTAAATTGACTTATAAGACCTTTTTCAAAATATTCAGTGATAATTTCAATATTTTGCACAAATTTTCTATTCATTTCCATCTGAAATAGCAACCATGCAAATTTAACTTTTCCAGATATTTTTGGGAAAGCGATGACAATTTGGACATTTGGCTGATGTTTTTTAACATATATTCAACCATAATTAACCAATTTTACATCAAAAATTTCAATTTCAAAATTTCAGGTCATGTCCTTGATTTCACGGAATTGCCCATATCCATTTTTATCACATACTGCACAGCTATGAATTTAAGTTTATTTTGGGGTAATTACTTTTTGAGCACAGTTAAAACTTAACTTACAAACGAGCCGCACAATTGATCATTTCAATGTTATGGATTGCAACAAAGGCCACAGGCAGTACAGAGTATGCTATCACATGAATCTGCTCGAATCAAAAAACCATAACTGCACTTCAGATATGCTATCATAAAATCTCCACAATGAGCTATTTTTGACATCCATTTTTATTTATCGCACACAGCACAGCTACAAATTTGGGTTTATTTTCGGTTTGAATGCAGCAAGGTGCCGAGGTGTCTCAACTCAGACTCTGCTGGATGAAGTCATATTACCCATTAGTCTCTAGTTTTTATAGTCTAAATAAACAAAACTGAAAGAACAGATTTATTAGACTCGCCGAACTTGCGAGTGGAATGGACAGGAATAACCACGGAAATCCCTTCTGAAATCTCAAAATTCAAACCCGGTCAAGAGGAAAAAGCATGTCATGATAGGGGTTAATCACTCTTAGTCTTTGTTTCACAGCATTTCAATATTTTTTAAGCAAATTATAAACTTTGTGGTTTCACACGTCTTGGGCAAACATGGACCCTACCTGACTTTAGACTCTAATTCAATCAAGTCTACTACATATAAATGAAGTTTGACGTATGTGAAGGGGTGAGGATGTAAGGGGGTAGCACACAAAAATCAACACCTTCCTTCCTCAGTGTGGAGTTACACTTTTGTTGTCTTGTTTGCAATCTTGTTTTGTGCGAACAATGACCACTCTAAAATAGTCTTGAGTCACGTTTTGGGGACACTGTGGTTGAAATTTGAGCTGTAGATGTGGGGGATATTGCAGGCACTGCTGACATATCACTTAATTAGTTACAGCATTTGCGGTTATTACAAATTCAGTAAGAAATAATTGTAAGTATTGCTTTTTGTTAGATTTACAACTCCGCCCAACTGTTTCATTTGTCTACTTTGCAGGGATTTTTGTAGATGGTATGCACAAATGACTGCGGTGAAAAAGGTTATTAGGACAAGTAAAACTGTACAATATTAGAAAATGGAATAGAAATTATTTTTGTTTTTATTCAAAATAAACAATATCATAATGTACACACAGTACTGCTGTGTATTAAAGCTCCCATAAGTCATGGAGGTAGAGAAGTACCTCCATGCATAAGTGTAGTCAAACTTAGTGTGTACTGTCATTTTCATTGAATAATCATTTATTAGCTTCTAATCTCATTGATTTTCGTAGTAATTTCAAGACAAAAACTCTAGCGGAAGTCAGCTTTGCTGCCTCTGAGTTACTGTAAACAATGGCTCCGGTGCCCGGGCAGGGTACCGTGTCGGCTGGCCCCTTTGGTCCGCGATTCTCTGGCGGTGAGACGTAACTTTGAGAAGAATGAGAATCCCATCGAGGTCTGGGCTAGTTAATGAGGCCTGATAAAGGCTGACACAATGGGATGGACAATGATACGATGAACACAGGTCATTAGAATAGGAAATGGGGGAACAAGTAGACCCAAGATAAAAGGAATGATAATCGTCCTATTATCTGGGCTTGAAATAGATGCACCACAATTGTATTTCATTGGGAGAGAGCATGGAATACATTTCAGGAGTGGATTTGATTTAAAGGAAAGAAGCATGATTGGAAACAGTAATTATTTTTTGGCTGATGATGTTCTCAAATATCTAATCAAGTAGGAATAAGCTATTCAAAGTGTCTGCTTTCAAAGTTTTAAAGGTAAGTGACATGATGGGGGTAGTTCTCAACTTAGGGGAACTGTAAAACTATTCTAAAATCAGGTAAATTATGCAAGGATTCTACTGTGAAATTGTGAAGTCAAAAGCGAACTCATTTTAAAACAACAAACATCAATATGCCCTGTGACAGACAAATTTCTTGTGTAGCTTTCTATGGGATTAATTTCCTTGGGGCACGAGAGAACTACAATACTGGTATGTTCATGCTTGATTCTCCTTTAAAAAATTTCAAGACAAATCCTTCCAGCCAGGATATCCACTCCAGCTAGTGTATAGACTGGTATATCTTTCAACCAATTTGGTTCTACTCTTGTAGAGACATTTGTCTTATCTCCTAATCATGCTACTGTCCTTTAGGGTCACATGTTTCCTCTTGGTCAAATAAGACAAGCACTATCAACAATTGCTGCATGATGGGCAGATATGTTGAGTAAGGGTTCATTTTCCATCATTGTCACATACATGTAAACATGCTCTTCCTTTCTTCTGCCTTTCAAGTTCAAGATGATTTCTTCCAGCCTGGACGTACACACCAGTCATCTGTATAAATGTTAGAATATGTTTTCAGCTCACTTGGACTACTCCTGAATATACCATTTCCCTTTAAGACTACAAGCAATACCTGTCCACAGATGTACTTAGTGCAATACACAGTGAGTGAAGGGTCTGACTCAAAAGTGTAGACACACATCATTGAGTGTCTGAACAACTAGACACACATCAACGACTACTTTCAGAGGGCAACAATTCAAGTGAATTGTGCACCCGATCAGAAACAAAGGCAACCATCCAGAAACTGAAACCAGGCGAAATGCACTTTTACAATCGCGGAAAATCTCTCAAGTATCCTGCAGTGCCACTTTCTGATAATCTACATTTTTGAAGGAATTAGAAGTACGGCATGTCTGTCAAGTCGATATCGAGGTCGTGACCCCACAACAGACAAATGTTTGTTTACATCCAACTTCGTTTCTTTCAGGTAGGAGGAAGTTGGGAGGTATCCCCTAACAATACAGTCATGTTGCGCACTGAATGAAAACTAGACAGTTTGCAGAGATGTTTGGTAGTTGTTTGCTGTGATTACAAACCAGCATAGCTTAAGAACTTCCACAAATAGGGACATGCTCTATTGGTGCATTCAGTATTGGGGTTACTGAACTCCTGCAGGCAAGCAAAAAGTGACATGAAATCTACATCATTTTCATTCAGAAGCTAGTAAATATTTTCAACACTTTCTTATCCTACAACTTAAAGGCTGCAACATTCTATAGGTTTGCCAAAACAAAAGGTGTCAAACACTGCTTTTGAAGAGCTTTTTGCCTGTCATTTATTTCTAGGATCCAAGACAGATCATGTTTATGTTTATACATGTTTCATCTTACCACAACATTTTCAGAACAATTTGTACTAACCTGTGGTGTATATAACTGTTGTGGTTAATTTTGAATTGACATTACAATCATTAACACAGAACAAGACAAAATAAGATAAAATATAAATATAATATAAAATATATATTACATTCACAAATAAGATTGTCACAAAACACCTGACAAAGTTAAATTAGAGTTCAAGTTTGGCCGAGAATGTTCAGTACTGGAACAGGTATCTGACTTGCGAATAACTGCAAACCGGTAAAAAAAAAAATCAACTAACACCTGAGGATCATTGTTGTATGTCAAAATATCACTCCCATACTCTTACATCTAAAACTGTTATTGAAAATATATGCACAAAAATAACCTATTTACCAAGGAAAATCAATCATCCTTGGATAATAAGTTCTAAAATAGGAAGACAAAATCATGCTTAACTGAAGTTGATTTTGTCAGCCTGCACAAAGATAGCCAAGTGTCACATTGCTGTCTATAATAACATCCCTCATCTTACCATAATAACACTTTCATGGGCATAACCTTCAAAAGTCCGACTTTCTTGTGATTTTTGTAAATATTGCTAGTATTGACTTAAACACACCATCAAATATGCAATTGTTAAATTTTGATAACTCTAAATGCAATGGTTGTGACCTTGTGCATGTATGTATGTGCATACCACCAAAAATTACTAGCTGCATTGACATTTAGTGATATTACACTTTGCCGAGTTAAGTTTTACACTGAGTACTAGACAGGGATATGATGGCAACCATTTTCCTGTAATCACTATGTTTTAGTTGAAAGGTTTTAAGAGAATATAAGTATACTTACAGTATGAACAGATCAGTCTGCTTTTTGAAAGCATATATTCTTTTAAAAGGTACAAACATAGAATGATTTAATCAGGATTACAAGGTGTACACCATGCTTGTGTATGGACTTTCAAAATGAACCTTCAACAAGTAATCATTCTTCAATCACAAAATATCCTAAAGAAGTATTCAAGTCTGGAAAGGTAGACCTTTCAAGTAAGTCTTCTGTTAAAAGTATACCCTTTTCCCCTGATTTTGGCTATTTTGGTACCCTTTTTCACTGTATGCACATACATGTACATCACCCGTCCATGAAAAACAACCCTTTTTATGCATTTTTCCACATGCGCATGGGGTACAACTTGTAAGGACAATGCCCCCCCCCCACCCCCAGCTACTTTTACACACATAATAACTTCAATAAACAGCCCACGTTCAAAGATTCCTCACTTATATCTTAAATGTCTATCCCAAATTTTGAAAACTTTGGTGTTATGCATCTTTTTCACTTGCCTCAAAACACTGATAATACTTGTTTGTGATGTACAAATCAAGTAAAAACACTCTTAGCATTGATAAGTGTCATGGACAACACCACATAAAAGTCCAGCTGAAATTCTCATAAGTTATACATTCCTTTTTCTCACTATATGTGAGGAACTACTGTTCAGATGTTTATGAAATCAAACTGTGATAATGCTTTAATAGGTCTCTTGCTACCTTTTCACCTCTAGATTGAATGTTTTCCTAACCTATAGAGATCAAGAATGTGCTCTGTAATTATTTCTGTGAATTGCATTGTCAGGAATTTCTAAACCTCATTTAATCCTTTAATGTGATTGATTCATTGTGATTGTAAATTCCCTTCACAAACATGTAACTGAATGATAAAAGTCATTTGAAATTTTATATGCTCATGTTAGTTTTATTTATCAGATCTGTGGTATGTATATTGATTGCATGTAACAAAAGCATGTGTACATTCCCAAATCAAGCTCATACACTGTAACAGTCTAAGTCTCTTTTTATGCTTACATTATGCACGCCACCTCATGAAAGCACATCTAATTGAATTGTTTATTAAAAAGGTATTTCATGCTTTGTAAATAACCTAGGACTAATAAAAAACAACTTTAATGGGACTATTTACACACAACACTATTTTGCAATATTGGTTCTTAGATGGTGAATACTTTAGAAATGTGTAATTAATGGAACCATTGTGATTCATTACCCTATTGGCTGGCCAAAGGAAGAATTTATTGAATTTACCAATCTATTTTTCATTGGTTTGTGTCCTTCTAATTGTTGGAAATTGCAGTTATCAAACATAATTGTGAAAGGCCATCCCTATCAATATGGACAATCGAGTAAATCACTTGAGAAAAAAGTTTTAACATTATTAGAATGAATAAGGTATGTGCTACAACATGTTTCTCCATATATATAACTATAAAATTTACAATTCACAAACATACCATACTACTGTCACGAGTGTGGTGGTGGTGGTAAAATGGTGATAAGTAAATGTAAAGCCATTTATACAATATTTTATTGATCCCTTTCTATGAACAAATAATTACATTGGTTTTAACCAATCTACATAATTTAGAATGACTTTTGTTTTCTTAACCCATTGCCTCCAAGATTCTGAAAATCCCATAGAGTTAACACAGGGCACATTCGGTTCCCGTAGCCAACGGGTTAACTGACACCACTTTAACTAGATCAATATACTTGAGTTTTCATGAATGGACATTTTCCAATCCATCTGTGATGAACAACATAACCTCCTTCAAAATGTGGACCTCAATTTGAAAACATATAAAAGCCAATTGGCATGATTCAATTCAATATTTGTAGTTTCAATAATTGCCAATATACAATCAAAGGTACATGTATATAGCGTGATGGGGGGTAGTCCTAAACTCAAGGATCTGATGTCAAAATTTTGTGGTCAAATGTTGACTCATTTTGAAAGAACAACCATCAGTATCCCTTGTGATAAGCAAATTTGTTGTGTAACATTCTATGGGAATAATTTCTATGGGGGCACAAAAGTATTTCAATACTGGTATATTCAAGTTTGATTCTCCTTAAGTAAACAAACTCGAGATTAATCCTCCATCCAAGATTTGCACTCCATGTAGTGTATACACTGGTATGTCAAAACTCACTTACTTCTTGGGGCATTTAAAATGTTCCAACTTTCCAATCACATCATTAGCCTAATGCAATTAACTCTTAACATGCCAGACAATTTAAACCTCTGTGGACTTTATGTGTATTATTAGGTGCAGATCGCAAACTTTGGCACGTTAAGAGTTCAAACAAAGTTAGAGGAGCAGAAATCAATGCACAAAAAATCAAGTTTGTCCATAATATTAAACATTTTATGGCATCTTCATGTATGTGTACAGCTGTATTAGGAAACCATAAGAACTAATTTTTTATAATCTTCAAATAAACTTGAAGATGGAGATACCCATTGCAAGTAAGTTACCCACAGCATCTCATCACCCCCCCCCCAAAAAAAATAAATAACTTTAAAAAAAATGTCAATTGTCCATCTGTAATTATCTGATCAAGCCCTAAATTGGATAAGTACTATGATGTATGACAATGGTCACCACACATGGAACTAGTTCAATCCCCCGATGTGAGGTAATGACAACGTGCTATCGCCATGGAAACGGGGTGATACAAATGTCTGTTAGCTGAGGACACCAGCAGGCCCGCATCTCTTGGACATCAATAACCTCCACACCATGCACCAATGTCCCACAGCCACAGGTCTTGCCAAAAAGTTCATGATTCTGCTTCTTGGAAAAAGTTTGTTTACTTTTTTATTATGGTAACCATGTAACTCTATGTTTTCCACCCGCTTAGAATTACAGAAGTGAAATGAAATGCATGCCTGATCTTTGTTTTTGTTTTAGCTTTAGTTTTGTTTGTTTTAGAACAGACTCATATTGCAAAATAAGAGTATTATTAAACTGAACTGTGCACAAGTTGCACATCTCTGATTTTTTTTTAATCTATTAATCAAGTGAGTTCAGTACATTCATTCCATTTATCCCTTAAAATGATGGATATATTTTGATGTTTAACTTAAACCAGGCAAATTACCTCAGGAAATTTATTCAGGTTTATACTAAAGAATCTCAGTATATTAACACCTGAAACATCTTTATTGTGATTGAGAAAGTAATTATGACTGTAACTCAAATCATTGCAATGGATTTCCAGCCCTTTTTCCCTCATGATTTATTCCAGATAACCCCTATAATGAACCCCTAGTTTGAGTCATCTCATATATATTGACACCTCACACATGTACATGACTAGCTCAGAAGATAAGTTCAACAAATATCACTGACAGTTTCTCAATTTTATTACAATGGTAATCTATTGTACAGGTCAGTATTTACTCATACCCAGCATCCAGCATTGTTTTTTTACCTCGTGAGGCAGAAGGGAAAAGTGATTTCAAGTTGTATGTGCTACAATTGAAAGCCTGATCTGTTAGTCACAGACAGATGTGAAAAACATTTTGCCAGTTAGAAGGCAGGTTAAAATGAGTAAGAAAATACAATGGGATGCCTTATATTTTATTGGGAAAAGTACCAAAAAGTGTTTTGGAAGGTAATACAATTGGGATGCTGCATTTTCCCACTAAAATGGGATATAAAATTGTTAACCTTATGGGAGAACAAGATTGAAATTGGTTTCACTTTTAGAAATCCCAAGTTCCAAACTGTATCTACCTTAACTGACTGACATTGACATATAAATCAAATAAGCTATGTTAGTCAAGTCACTTAGGTTCTCGGACAGGTGGATTAAAACTTCAAACTAAGATCAAATTTTGAAAGGGTATGGAAATGTTATAAAGTGTATGAAATACATGTATGTTATACACACATAAATATCCCATAATGTCTTTCCATTGAAAAACGGTTTGTTCCATGAGTTTTATTTCTTTCTGACATCTATAACTCTTCAGATGCTCCATGGAAACAACTTCTGCTATGTAATATAATTCAAATTAACAGAGTAGAATAATTACCCTTTAAAATCCTTGAGATTTTACATGAAAAATGTAATGTACAAATGTATTGAAGGAAGATGGAGTCAGCAACTAACAGGAATATCTTAAGATAGATTTTGGGTTCTTGCTGACCAATCAGATCGCATGTGTGCTGGCCTTGAGCTGACCCTACATGACCGGTTCATGTCGCCCGACGTGTGTTAATCGTTAATTGCCCCGTAGTAATGTATGCACTCTTTTAATCAATAAGGTCCTCTCCCTGTAGCTGCTTCGGCGATTTTCTTCTATGGAAAATTTCACAAAGACATTATCAGAAATTTACTAATTGATAGGGCTTTGCTGAGGGTAAGTGTCACACAGTACCCCTTGTTTAGGCTGTCTTTATCACCATGTACCATAATTCTCACAATACTCACAATGCTACTTTTTTTTCTTCACTTATTCCTGCTAGTTGCCAGCTACATCTTCCTTTAAGTGTATACAACAGACACTTGAGCACTTACATGTACATATAATATATTCCACACTTCATCTGGGTAATATGATCCTTAATTTTGTCACTTCCAACACTCATTGCTGACTAAGATCAACCTTGACAGTCTAACAACTTGAGTTCTAAGTCAACTGCTAGAGTCCTTAAAGTGATTTCAATATCTAAATCTAACAATTTCTTTTGCGCCACGATGCTAACTACCGACACTTAAAGGCAGGGGATCTCTTTTGCATGCCTAACATTGTGTAAATACAATGTCATTTAGAAGAAAATGTCATCTGGGAACCTTTAGCAAAATATAGGAGCTAGAAACTCAGTTTTAGTGGAATTACTATAGTGACCGTTAGACTCAGATTTGAATTTTTTCTCGCGAGAAAAAAATTTCTTACCATAGAATGTACACTAAACGGCTATTGTTTTTCTTTTGCATTTTTCAAATTCTAGGGAATCACTGTTCCCCAGATTTCACAGATGTGCCCTTCATCAATAGCCTAAGGGCATGGATTATCTTTTCCTCGTCTGCGGGGAAGTTTGCAAATGAGATCCACTGCCTTTAAGCACCTACATAAAATATATTCCACACTTCACTTCAATTCTGGGGAATATGATCCTCAATTTTGCCACTTCCAGCCCTCATTGCTGACTAAGATCAACCTTGATAGTTGATAGTTAGGGTTACTGTAGTCAGACCTGAAATGTCGGAGAACTTGTGTTCTAAGTCAACTTGGTGAGAACCCTTAAAGTGATTTCAACACCAAAATCTAACAATCTTTTTTTGCGCCCACGATGCTAACTACCTACATGTATACCGCTTAACCCATGAGGCTCAGAGAAGTTAATCCCCTCCCCCCACATGCCCTGACAGATGGGCAGGCTGCTGACAGTAGGGTTACCCCAATGGAGCAGGTGTTAGGATTTGCTGTCAGTCCTTGTGGAGTTAATCCCCGACTCATCCCCACTTATATCCTCAGGACCCTACATGGACTGACAACAGTGAGCTTACAAAATTATCCCAAGTCCAACAGGTGGTTTAATAAAGTGCCATTCTTGTTACATGACAACATGATGGCCCCTGTGGTTATGTTCACACCAGTCATGCCTATGTTAAAATTAAATAGTGGATAGCTACCTTTGATTATAAGAGAGTAAAGGTCCAGTCTGAATACTTCTGTAGTTAACTAGTTACAAATTAACCAATTGATGTTACTTTAGAGTTAACTGGACGTTAACTCACATTAACTCAATGCTCTTAGTTAACAGACTTCTTGCAGTTAAATTATGGATAACTCAATGACAAGAAATTACCCCCCTCCCCACCCCCAACCATAGAGAGTTGAAGTGCACAAGAGTGTTAACAAAGTTATCAACAATTACAAGGTCAAAACTTGACCTTGTCAGCACTGATTAACTTGTGGTAAATAAAGCTAGGCATAGAACCAGGGACTTGAAGTGCAGTGCAGTGCATTACAGTTTCATATATTTGTCAAAATATAGTGCTCATTATAAAGATAAAGTATGAATCTTATTGCTGATGATGCATTAGGTGTGACAGAAATTGTGGTAAATAGAGCAAGTTTTGTACCTTCAAAGTTAAAATGTGAACATAACTTGTATCCACAGTACCCTCCCCTCCATTATCTATATCAAGTCTCATCTCAGAATAACATGTCATAAATACATGAGTCAGTTCCATAACCTTCTTTATGTCTTTCTGAATCTAACCTTTAACCTACATTATAAGAGATGTGAGCCAATGGACATAAAGAAATACTGGTAGTTGACAAACAGAAAGATATTATTTCAGAACAACATGTCATAAATACATGAGTCAGTTTCATAACTTTCCTTGTGTCTTTCTGAATCTACAACCTCTAACCTATATTTTAAGTGATGGGAGCCAATGGACACAAAGAATAAGTTGACAAATAGAGAGATATCATTTCTAAGAATGCCATCGATCTAACCTTCACGTGTTTGTGAGAACAGCTTACAATTACCAGAATTACCCGTATTTAATTGCACAAAATGTCCTCATTACCATGTCCCTCAACTACATGTAGGACATTAAAACATGAGGCCTCTTGTTGAGAGAGACATACCTGAGAACAATACGACCAACAAACGCTTCAACAAAAAGGAGACAAGATAGAAACCATTGTGGTAGCTCATTCAACACATTCAACAACCAAGGACCTCCTTTTAATGGTGCTATTTTACTAGGTGACTTGCCGAATGATTGAAGGAATTTCTTATTCTTCACCTCATGCTCAGCAGGATACCATCATTTTAATTTATATATAATGTATTACCCATATACAAATTCTACAGACCTCAAACACTGCAGCGAAAAAAAGAAGAAGAAGATAGAAACCATTGTGGTGGCTCATTCAACACGTTCAACAACTGTGGACCCCCTTTTTATGGAGCTATTTTACTTGCTGAAAAGCTGAATGATGGAAGGAATTTCTTACTCTTTTCCTCATACTCAGCAGGCTACCAACATTATAATTAATATATAACACCCTATATATAATCCTACAAACCTCAAAAGACTTCAGCAAATAGATAGAAGATAGAAACCTTTGCGGAGGCTCATTCAACACGTTCGACAACTACAACTACCGACCCCCTTTTTATGGTGCTATTTTACTCGCTGAATTGCTGAATGATTGAAGAAATTTCTTATCCTTTTCCTCAAACTCAGCAGGTTTCCTTTGCTATAATTAATATATCTGTATAATCCTACAGACCCAAAAACACTTCAGCAAAGAAGAGAGAAACCTTTGTGGTGGCTCACTCAACACAGTCAACAACTATGGAAGTTTTTTTTATGGCACCATTTATTACTGAATTGCTGAATGATTGAAGGAATTTGTACCCTTTTCCTCATACTCAGCAGGTTCCCATCACTATAATTAATATATATCACTCTAAATCTAATCTAATCATAGATAGTATCTAAGATCTAATGAGTGTACATGTACGCTAACTTTTTTTTAACCATATGGTTTTGGTCACTTTTTTTTCAAATTCATGTACATGCACCACAGGAGAACAAGCTGAATTGCAAAGTTTACATTATTACATACAGACGTGAAATACAGCAACAACAACAACAACTACTAAAGTGAAATCTTTGAGTACAAAAGCACACTGTGCAGTAACTTGAATAACTTTAATTTCATCAAAATGAAAGGGTGAAAACATACTTACAATGAAGATGAACACTATCAGCAGTACTTACAGAATAATTTCGCATTGAAACAAAATACACAGTACTGGGAAAATCTGACTTACCTAGTAAGGAGTACAGCCGTGTCATAATGATGAGGGTGATTGTCATCCGCTTGGTTCTGGTCAACTTGCCACAGACAAAAGTTCCTCAATGTTCTAGGAGCATTGGACGAGATTTCTGGACCATCCTGACAAATAAAGATAACAAAATATTTTTGGGGAGGTATTCACAAAGTAATTTAATATGAAATGTCTATATAAAGAGCATAACAAACAAGTGTAAAATGAAACATTTACATTTGAATTGAGAGGAAAACCTCATGCACATTGGGTAAATCATAAACTTTCAGCTTGTGCATCTTTTTTATCCAATTTATCCAACATAAGTTGTTGTTTTTTCAATCCTAAAATGCAGCTTTCTAATTGAGTTATAATTTATGATTACTCTAAATGAACACAGGAATAACTAGAATACTTGTATTATTCATCGCATCTCTGTAAGATTGGATGATTTGCACGTTAAAAAACATCTATATGAATCAAATCAGCTGAAATCATATCCAATGTGAAAGATTAAATATAAACACCTCTCATAGAGACTTGGGGCAAAATATTGAGTTTTTGGTTAAAATCTGGACGGTTATCTTCATCCTTTTTCCATTTGCTCAGGAGCAAATTTAAAAAATCTGCGACGTCAAAACGTGCACGTGCCGTTCCAAAATGGTCCGATCAGCGCCGTTAGCCAATGGTCGCGCAGGGGATAGCCGATTGACCAATCAGGTGCTCCGCTCGTCTTGCTACGGTGCACAGTAACCGTGATTGCGCATTTTGAGCAAAAATTGAACTCACAGAAAGAACAACATTCTGGTAACATGTCGTTATTAGTTTTTTCTCATAAAACAACAAATTCATGACGTATGGATCTCAGACTTTCAACACACCGTTTGTAAGTACTAAACTACTGTTTGGTATGATAATGAAGGGAAGTAAGTCGACTTGCAAATAATAACCCAATCTTTAAGTCCTCTACGTGTGATGTGGCAAGGGAAGTAACCCCCAAAAGAGGGGGGTGGGGAGTAAATGTGAGACAGTTGTTTTGCTTCACTAACTTGTTCAGATACCTTAGTTGATAGAACAACTGGTTTATATTTCAAGGGTACAATTCAACAGTCCAGGTTCAAATCCTGGTCAAGGCCCTGCAATTTGCTTGCATTTTCAAACTTTTTAAAGTAAGTGTATGTGTGTAAATTAAATTTCCTTTAGTACAATAAATACCTCTGCATTCTGCAGCACTCTCAACTCCACAAGGGTGACGTTGATGGCATTTCCAATACTGGGATCCCGAAATATCCTGTTGACCTGCAAGAAGCACAAAGAAGATAATACAGAACATAATACATTTATGAGAATTACAAGCACAAATATCACATTACAACAGTTTACAAATTAGTCAAAATCAAACAACACTTAACTGTTACCCCATTAATGTTTCCAAAATGTATACATTCTCATTCATGTCATAAGTATTAAAACATATTTTACATTTTTAATATTTCTTTCTAAGCATTTCAGAAACTGGGGACAAATAGTTATCTACTGCTGATAGTCAATACTTCAAAAGGAAAAAGGGAAAATACAGCTATTGGGAGACTGAACCTTAGCCATTCAATTGATTCATTTTTATGAGGTGGACTGCACATAGATCTGAGTAACTGATGGTGAATTTTGCAAAGTCATAAAAACTGCTTCTGTTTTTTTTTTTTAATAACCTTCAATGCATTTATAGTGCAGAATATATAATCATTTTTAGGAATTAAACAAAACAAACTACATACTGGTAAACATAACTTACAAGAGCCCCGGGGGGCACGACGCTCACCTGAGGTCTCGCAAATTATCTATGGTACCCATAGAAAAAATGCCCTAGTATCTTAACATTTGATCTTTGACATACTTACATGTGACCTTGACCCCAATTTAACATTGAGGTCACTATACATGTATCATCTACCATCCAAGTTAGTCTCAAATTGGCCAATACCAACCAAAGAAGAAACTTGCAGGTATATTCTATCATTTGACTTCATGTGACCTTTGACCTACATATGTGACCTTTGACCCCTAAATACCATTGAGGTCCCTGATACACATCTACCACCCAAGTTTGGCTACAAATGGGCTTGTGGTTAGAAAGTTACCTAGTTTGGGCCCTTATGGGCCCTGCCCCCTGGGCCCCCAGGGGGGCCTGGTGTACCATTCCAGGAATTCTCTATCCCCTCCCCCTGAGGATCATTCCCACCAAGTTTGGTCTAAATCCATTGATGTAAATGTGAATTATTACCATAGGCCCCTACCCCAAACTTTTGCCCCCCTTAGGGGCCAAACAGGGCCACCCTGGGCATTGTCATGAGGAACATTAATTCAGCACATATAGAGGTATCTACACACATAGTGGCTTAACTAAACTATTTCTAGATCTAGAGAAGAAGTT
>JZLH01S0244348.1:2558-22713 GCA_001188425.1 Eucidaris tribuloides
CCCAGACGAAAATGCACATTTGACTGGTGCTTGTAGGCGATATATACATGGATGCTACAGATAATTCTAGATTGTGCCTAGATATTATTTAACCTATAGTTGCTTCACTTGCTTGCTCGCCATTTAACCTCTCTTTCAGCCACAGCTGCGTGCACAGCGGTTAGCTGTCAAAATGGCGGCACTTGCTTCGAGGCTCAAGACGGCTCGGGTTTCTTTTGTCAGTGTCCACCTAACTTCGATGGAAATAACTGTGAAAACAGTACAACTAGTACAAGTGGTAGGTTTACCGAGAAGCTTCAATCTGTTATAATTTGATTGACAATGTTAAAGGTCCACAGTCAAAACTCTTTTTACAAACATCATCATTATCATTATCATCATCATCATCATCATCATCATCATCATCATCATCATCATCATCATCATTATCATTATTATTATTATCTACGCACAATTAATAAAAACCGAAGCCATTAGTGCAATTAAAGATTGTGTCATTGATTTGCACGTCAAAAAATATCTAAATAAATGAAATCAGCTGAAATCATATCCAATGTGAAGACTACTGTAAATAAACACCTCTCATAGAGACTTGGGGTAAAATATTGAGTTTTGGTGAAAATCTGGACGGTTAAACTTCATCCTTTTTCAAATGGCTCTGAAGCCTTTTCAAAAAATCCGTGACGTCGACGTGCACGGGCCGTTCCAAAATTGTCCGATCAGCCGTTAGCCGAAGGTCACGTGGAGTTTAGCCGTTTAACCAATCAGTGCACTCCGCTGGTCTTGCGACGGTACACATAACCGCGATTCGCAATTTGAGCAAAATTTAAACTCACGGAAAGAACAACATTCTGGTAACATGTCGTTATTAGTTTTTCTCATAAAACAACAAATTCATGACGTATGGATCCCAAACTTTCAACACACCATTTGTAAGTACGAAACTACCGTTTGGTATTAATAATGAAGGGAAGTAATGGACTTGCACATCCCTGACACAATCTTTAAACAATGTATCGATTTCAAGAGAAACACAATTGCCCATTCTACCAGAAAAAGGCTATTTAGTTCAAGTTTTTGCGTTAATATGACTGCGAGCTGCAGAGGCGGCAGCAGTGCTATGATACAAATATATTGGTCCCGACTGCGGCATTTACCAAAAACTGAATTTAATTCAAGCTTTTGCTTTACTATTTCTGCGAACTGCCGCGCCATGATAACAATAGCTTGTTCTTGAGTGGCCTGCATAACCTGCACGCGCACTTTGCAAGAATGACCAGACGACTCTGTTAACATTTTGCATGAAATTTATTGTAGAAGTCGAACTTTATATCTATGATCATAATGAACGTCTAAGCATGGTTTGTAATCCCTGATCTGTGTTGTTATGTATGATTTTTGTTTTTTAGTTCCTGCATGCTCGTCTAACCCCTGTCAAAATGGTGCCACCTGTTTCGAGGCAGGTGCTGCCACCGGACCCCGATTCATTTGTTCATGTCCAGATGGATTCACGGGAGCAACCTGTGAAACAGTCGGTATGTACCACATTGTTTGTCCATGAATTGGTATGTGTGTTAAAGGGATTCCTATTTTCTCTAACGTCTTGATATATGTGTGTACTAATTTCATTACCACTTTTAGTGTTTTGTAATTGTACACGGCGTATAGTATTGTGTGAGATCATGCTGTTTAATGTCACAACAATAGTCTCCAATTTCATTCCTTTTCCCTTACAAACTAATTTTACGTTTTTCATTCAGTCATACTAATCGTCATTATCATTTGTTTTGTTTTTGTTTTTCATCCAAGTAATTTTAACTCATTATTGTTTTCCTCGATTTACGTCGATGTAATCTACTTCCACATCAACTGCGTCTTTTCGTTACGCATTTAGCTAAAAATAAATTTCACCGAAGATACCACGATTCGGAATAAGAGTATTTATTTTTATTGTCAGTTATGTTAATTACATCACTGCACCTATCACATTTTTCCCGTTAATTCATACTAATAAATTCATTTCTTTCATTTTTTTCTTTATTTGTTTCTCATTCGCATTCAATCAGTATAAACTCATACATATATTTCACATCAAAATCATCTTCATCTTGTGTGTATTCTATTTTGAAATATATTGTGTTTTATCGTCCCATGGAAACAAGGTTTCCGATACATTTCCTTGAAAATAAGCTGCTTTACAGATGCAATAATTGGGGATAAGTTTATCATTCTATAGCTACTGCCGTTACTGTACAGAGCCTGTGCCGTTTTTACGTATAAAGGACTCTATTTTCGTCTCTGATTTTTTGTGCCATTTGTTCTTTTCTCTGCGCACACACGCAAGGGCGCTCACGCACACACTGAAATGCACTAATCACATAACCTCGCATTATAAAAGATTAAAATCTGTGCTTCTGAGGGCAGTTACACAAATTCAGAAGATAAAATGGAAAAAAAAATACAAGTCAAATCCGTTTAATACAAGACGTTACTTTAAAACTATTTGAAAATGTCCCAAATTTAAGAAAAGTGAATTTCCGGGGGAAATACTTTTTGTTTTTTCTGTATAGCTATGTAGCACTTTTATGGTATTGTATTTTCGGATAAAGCGATTAACTATGACAGTGTGGGAACATTCTGTAGCAGGATAACTCAATACTTTGAGCTAAGTTTTGCACTAGGGTTAGACTTAAAATTATATTTATAGTTTGGTCTTCCCTGTTACAATGTCTTAAAGGCAGTGGATCTCATTTGCACACATCACCACAGACCAGGAAAAGATAACACATGCCCTTAGGCTATTGATGAAGGACTTGTCTGTGAAATCTGGGGGAGATTAATTGCTTAGAATTTGAAAAATGCTAAAGAAAAACAATAGCCGTTTAGTGTACGTTCTATGGTAGGATTTTTTTTCTCGCGAGAAATAAAATTCAAATCAGAGTCTAACGGTCACTATAATTCCACTAAAACTAAGTTTCTAGCTGCTATATTTATCTGAAGGTTCCCAGGTGGCATTTCCTTCTAAATGCCATTGTATTTACAAAATGTTAGTTTTTAGGCATGTAAAAGAGATCCACTGCCTTTAAGCTTCTTTTTATAGACTATTCCATTTTTCCGTAAGGTAATTTCTAGGTGTTCACTTGGGGTATACTAATAGCATAGATAATGCAAAATAAACATGCACTTATACAGACAATACAGACAGTTATATGGTAATTTATGCCTGCTAACTCGCCTACTTGCTTTAACTGATATGCACCCAAGCTTTCTGTGCTGCTACATGTATTCCGCTTTTCTTGGCTTGCATTTCCAGACGTTCCTTCTTCCCCTTGCACGCCAAATCCTTGTGAAAATGGTGGTTCGTGTTTCGAAGCTCAACAAGATCCATCGCGTTATATCTGCTTGTGTCCAACTGATGTCTCGGGTACTAACTGCGAAACAGTCATCACAGGTACATAAATATATCATCTTAACCTCAATTATACGCATTCATTCCTTTTTATGCATTTTTGCCTTTAAGTTACAGGTGTTCATAATCATACATAATGCAAATAGCCACTTATACACACACTCGTGGGATAAACTGCTGCATGTTAACTCTCTTTCTTCATTTCAAAGAAATGCACTTAATAATTCTGTGGTGAACTTTAAAGCTTGTAGTGTTGCTATATTCCGCTTTTTCTTGGCTTGCATTTACCAGACGTTCCCACTTCCCCTTGCACGCCAAATCCTTGTGAAAATGGTGGTTCGTGTTTTGAGGCTCAACAAGATTCATCGCGATATGTCTGCTTATGTCCAACTGGTGTCACGGGTACTAACTGCGAAACAGTCATTCCAGGTATATGATAATAACACATTTTCAACATTATAACAAGATTCATTACGTTCATATCCATTTAAATGATCATATGGCTTATCATAATCATTGTATGTGCTTTGTTTTTTTTGTTTTTCTTGGATTATGTGTCATTCAGACTTCAATAGTAGCATAGTAAAGTGAAGATAATGGGAAATGGGTGAAAACACGGCATAGTGACAAACTACCTAGTAACAATTATTAGAGACAATGACACTGAATAATTGCTACCTTGTGAAATACTAAATCCAAAAATTCTGCTACACTGAATGGGATATGAAGATAATAACGAAGAGATGAATGAATGAATGAGTCAATGATTCACTCACGTAATTTATCAATCAATCATTTAATCAGTAAATCAGTAAATAGGTAAATGAAATAATACAAAACATTCTTAAAACATAGTAATTAAAGTACATTGAAAGCAATACATTTAAAATCTCGTTATCGTTGATTTACATCTGACAAAGCGATCAAATTCGGCCTTTAATATTGCATGTACATAGTTGCTGCTGTCTAGATGTTGTTTGATAGAAAATGTAAAGGCGATACATGCAGTTAAGATAGATTGCCTTAACAAGCCTGACATCACATCAGAAATTGAAGCAAATAAATAATATTGCATTTATGAATTCTCACCTACGCAGAGAGTTTAGAGAAACAATTCAAACTGACATGGTAAACGTAGATAGTGCTTTATTTTTGTTCCCTGCTCGACTGTAGTGCTTGCATGCTCGTCCAACCCGTGTCAGAATGGCGCCACTTGCTTTGATTCCGGACAAACCCCGCCCTCTCACGTTTGCATGTGTCCAGCAGGTTTCAGTGGGACCAACTGTGAAATTTCTGGTAAGTATGAATCACTAAAATATTGCCTGCAGGTGAATTTGTCTGATATATTGAGATATTATCACCAATTTGGTGGTGAAATTTGTTTTGTTTTTGTTAATGAGGCAAAAAGTTGATTGATCGTGTCTCTCCCTCGCCTAACGGTATTGCGAAAGTGTACATACAGGCAGGTGTCATACTCAGCCTTCACAGACTGAAATCGGTTGGATATTCAGGATTTGTTTTTCCTAACTACTAAATCAAAATTTATTTATTTTCAGCATCAACCATGTTATTCTTTCTTCAACATTATTATCTCTGGTGTGGCAGTATTTCATCTTACCATGGAATAAATTTATATTATTTGTCCTTTTAGTGAAAATAGCGAGGCGTCTGAAATCAGCAAAGGAGGTGGTAACATAAAAGACTGACATGGAGGAAGAGGAAATATCTTATCCCTTCTTGCACTTTCTTTCCTAACCAACCTAAGGTCCATCACTTTTGCTAACAATAATTCAGAATTATCCTCTCAGTCAATAGTAGGTTATATATGACTTCAGAATGTTTGCTACAAACGAGGTGGCCAGTCTTTTCTTAATGCGGAAAACGATGACTGATTCACGTAAGTTCCGATGAGTATCTTGCTCCATTCTGCACGCCTGGTGTTGCATGCTGTCTGTGCAGTCATGTTATCTCATTGCTGTATGAGAACTTCTCCAAGCCTTTGGACAGTAATCTGCAAATATTCAACGGCCTTAGTTATGCTTTTCACCAAGGGCGTCGATCTTGAGCATATAGTATTCACGCCACTACTTCAGTTAACTGCTTTTGGTAGAGTCAATACTTGTCAGGAAGACGTGTATTTTGGTTGTATATTTTACAGGTAATGTCTTAGGCATATTTAAACTGAAAAAAAAAACAATAGGGCCTAATATCTAATCAAATCAACATTTATCTCAATATTCGCATAAAAGTGAAATACCGTTTAAAAAAACAGGAACACTCCGTCAAAAAGCTAACTTGTAAAACATTAAAAGTTAAAGAAGAAAAAAGGAAGATCATCTTTCTACCACTTACTACTTGGTAACTCTAATTCGCTGAATGTCAGCCTATAGTAAAGCTGAGTTAAGATCGACGCCTCTTGGTTGCAACCATAGATTCCAAATGTAGTTAGTCATGGACCTTTTTTTTAGTCATGTGACGTTGTAGGTTTGTAGTGTCGTATGCTTAATGCGGGGTTATTGCTTGTAAACTTTCTTGTCATTCGACATTTTATTTTCATCTAAATACACGAAGAATAGACTGATCTCTCTGTGTATAAGAACTTGACAATAAAAGAAAAGTGTTTCTAGATCATTTATATGCTATGAACATATTGATAAACTGAAACAAAACATGCCGTACGCAGTTAAGTTGTGAAATTAACCGAAATGTAATGTGAAATATTAGAATCGAAAATAAATTTTATAGTTCAACCCAAATAAGTGCAAGTATTTTTTTTTGTTAAAGTAGCTTACCCTTAGTTTAAGTTGTTTTTAATACAGATGCAGATTAATTCATGTGTGGATCATTTTGTGGTATGAGCAAACGTATTGAACAAATTGTGCTCATTCTATCTTTCTTTCTTCTTCTCTCGTTCACTATGAAACCAACTGGTATTCTCTCTTGCTTCGAAGTGTGCATGTTGCTTAGAATTTTGATTTTGGATTGTGTGTGACTTCATCATTGCTTCACTGATTGTTTACAAATAGTTTTTGTTTTGTGTTTGCCTACAACTTACCGTATATTCTTCCACGCTGGTAGGCGATTCTGTATTGAAAATTTGACATTTCCAACGTTTTTCGATCTTTTAAAACGTAACTTCGCTTTAAAACTTGACGGATTTTTGTTTGTTTTAGGATTAAAGTGAGGAGGTAACACGTTGAAGTGGTCAACAAGAGTGAATTTTCCTTTATGAACGATAAAAAACAATCTGATTCCTGTAAAATTTGACGCAGATATGTCTTTTACGACATGTGACCATTATCTTTTTTATTCAAAGAGAAATGATTTCATGTAATTAGGCTAGATGCCTGATGATTATCATTGCTTTCTGTTGGTGATCGTGAACATTAAAAACAATTCTTCGTCCTTCATCTGCTTGGCCAGCACATTCAACAAAATGAACAAATGTAAAAAAAAAATGTCCATAATTTCTGATACGGAATTGCCCAGAAGTGTAATTTGCAGTTTTCATGTGAAGGTTTTGTCGAATATGCACGAAAAATTGTTCTCAGTGTAAACCACCGTCTTCTTTTCCATCGCTTGAAGTGACCAGATACATTTTCGTCGAAATCTCTGAAAGTACTAAAAAATTATTCATTATTGTTGGATATTCTAATAATATAAAAATCTGCTAGAAATAGACAAACTCTAATAATCTCATGTGATTAATTTAGACAATAACCATAATTATAGTGACGCTTTAGACAGTGCTTTTAACTCGTTTATTCAAATGCTGCACACTCTGTAACATTTGGAATGTGAGGTTTCGTGGTAGCACCCTTGCCTTGCTTAATTTGGTACTGCGTTCATGTTTTTGTTACAATTTAATTTTGTTTATCGAAACGATATCGAAATATAGAATTGTGTTATTAATAGAAGAATTATCAAACATTAAATTTAATCAAACTCGTTGGTGGTAAAAGTACAAAATAAAATGAAATACCTCCTACAGCATGTGTTTGCAATGATTATACATCATATGTGCCATATATAAATAAGAACTGTTGTACTGTAAAGGTCAGTTAAAAAACTCCCGCATTTTATGGCAACCCAGGTGCTAGTTATTTACTCTTTGGTATTTTCTCTTACAGAACACCTTTTACAAAGAGGTTCATTTAATTCTCTTGAAACAATATCCATGTGAAATTACTTGGAGCCTAAGTACAGGTTAAGTTAATGAATGATCATAGTTTATCCTAAACTCTACACTATCAAATTTCTAATCAGTCCTCACAATTGTATTCATTTGAGCTACCCCGTTTCTACATCTTTACTTCGCTTTCTAACACTCCTCAACCATTTTCCGTTTTTCCCATGATGTTAATATCAGTTCTGTCCTGTTCATCTAACCCATGTCAAAATGGCGCCACCTGTATTGAGTTGGATGTCAGCGTCGGTCCTGGTTATCTTTGTCAGTGTGTTTCTGGCTTCAATGGAACAAATTGTGAACTCCAAGGTAGGCAATATTTGATTCAAACGTTTCGAATGATAGTTTTTATTCTCTGGGACAATTGTGTTTGTCCCCATCAATGGGCATCGTTGCATGACCATCTAGTTTGATCTTAAGAGAGGATTTCTAAAGGATTTTCTATTTCATCTGACTTTCATCTAACATCCCATTTAAACTGACGTTTTATAGCTACGCTTGCTCTGAAAAGGAAATACCCAAGTTTTATTGCAACCTTGGACCAACTCCATCTCCAGTTTTGTTTAACCTTTTCAATTTCTCGATCAACACAGAAAGATACTAATTTTAAACCATATATGCTAAAACTAAAACATAACCACATTGTTCATTACGATGATGACTAGGAGTTTGTTCCCCGTGAAAGGGGCTTCTGGAAATAAAGTAATATTATGTTCTGTTGAAAGTCCTTACTTTTCTATGCACTTTCATTATTTGCTTGTCCCTTCCAGAAAACTTAAACTCACGTGTACGATGGTAACTGTGAAACACGAAGTGAAGTTTTGATTCATTATTACCGTTTTCTTTACTGTCGAATGTAGTTCAGTCCTAAAAAAAACAATCAGTGGATTTAAAAGATCGTTATTTTGGTATTTCCTAGCTAACCTCTTATTATTTTCTCTGTACAGATTCAGTGAGAGCTTGCTCTTCGGATCCGTGTCAGAATGGTGCAACTTGTTTCGAGTCTGATACCACATCTGGTTTTGGTTATGTTTGTCAATGCCCGTCTGGATATGAAGGAACGAACTGTGAAACACAAGGTACGTACTTCCTCATGACCTAAGAAACGACACTTTTTAAATACTAGTGTACGATATAATTATGCTAAGACTTGTCACTTAAAGGAATGTTCTTCAAACCCATCCATTATGATGAAACTAATGATATGTTACCCTGTATTCGATATCTTCGAATAAAAGTATATAAAATAGTATTTTTAAATTCAACTATCTCATCTGCATCCAAGAAATATATATTACTTGTTTATCAAGTAATTGATAAACAAGTAATTATTAACCGGTGTTTATTAACCGGCGTGTTGGCTCAGTTGGTAGAGCGTCCGCCTCATAACCGGGAGGTCGGGAGTTCAAGCCCGTTCAAACCCCGGCCGCGTCAGACCAAAAGATGTTAAAAGATGGGACTTGCTGCTACCCTGTTTGGCGTTCAACGATTTAAGAGATAGAGCAACGTCGATCTGGCGTTGCTCAGTGGCTGCCGGGCCCACGATCAATTGGGCAAAATGAATTTTCGAGGATTTCTATTTCTGATTTCTATTTCGAACGATAAAATTTGGATTATTATCATGTCATTACATGTACAGTGGCAGCGTGCTCATCGGATCCGTGCCAGAATGGAGCAACTTGTTTTGAGTCCAGTTCCTCGTCTGGGACGAGCTATGTTTGCCAATGCCCGTCTGGCTACAACGGGACAAACTGTGAAACACAAGGTATGTAATAACCTTGCAATCTAAAGTTCTGACATACTACTAGTGATTCTTCTCGCAAAAAATACACATACACTAGACAATACTTTCAATTTCCCTCTAAATTAGTCATGACGTTTTTCTTTATCGTAGATTAACTTCGTAACATCATTCATTTTTACCACATATACTTTTTTTTCGTTACTTTGTCAATTTAATCTCATCGTGTTCATCCAACCCCTGTCTGAACAACGCAACTTATATGGAGTCTGCATATGTGGTCAAGGTTACATTTGTGTTTGTATTACAGGATACACCGGTACACTCTGTGATAGCCAAGATTCGTAGAAAATAACAAAAGCGAACAAGAATTATATTTTATAACACAATTTGTAACCAGGAGCAGCGTCAGGGTAAAATCTTAGGTAGAGCAAAAACCCTTGTGGGGGCGAAAATGTGAAAAAGACCTAACTTTCATGAACCACACTGCAAACCCCCCATGATTTTCTAAATTTAGGGAATTTTAGGGGAGGCTGCCTCCTCTGCCCCCCCCCCCCCCGTGACACTACCACTGTCTGTAACAATAGCCTGCTCTGAAGCTAGCAATGTTATTCTACACTTGGTGAAAACATAATAGCTGTATTGTTTCTGCTTAATATTCCAGTGGCAGCGTGTTCTTCGAATCCGTGTCAAAATGGTGCGACGTGTTTTGAGTCTAACCTTCCTTCTGGCTCCGGTTATTTTTGTCAATGTCCAATTGGATACGAGGGGACAAACTGTGGAAACATAGGTTTGTACGGAACGCCATCAGAATTACTCCACAAAAATTAAAATAATTGAAATATAGCACTATGTCATGGGTCTCTTCCTTCATCAAACCCATTATATTTCGGGAGGTAAATTAATATTGCTTCTCTTGTACAAACCACGTAATGTGGATACATTAACATCAATATAAATTTCCTGTCTTTGGTGTATTGTTGAATAATATACACATATCATATAATATGTGACCTTCTTACATATATTATTACACAAATTTATGTTCTCACAAACATATTTATTCATTACATATATTCATATTTTGAATTGGACAGAAATTCACCATTCAATTATATCTTATATCCACGTGGATATTTGTTGGTAGTGTATAAATATGTTTATTAAGTGTAATTTGTCATGATTATAAAATCTTGATTATTAACTTAGATATATAATTTTAAATTATTTCATTCTATACCATTAATATCTACAATTGTATTATTTATATTATGTTCCTACTAAAATTTGGTGATGAGGTACTAGAGATATCGTCATTTAGTTCTCATTTACACGCCACAAGAATTAAATCATGATTTTTTTCTCTCTGAATTGTTGTGTTTTAAGTTACATTTCATTATCAATTTCTGTAGTCTTGACATGTTCATCTAGTCCTTGTATGAATGGAGCAACTTGTATGGAGTCTGGGGTTGGACAAGGCTACATTTGTGTCTGTAGTACTGGATACACCGGAACACTTTGCGATACTCAAGGTTCGTACAAAGAAGGAAGGATAATTGGAGTAAATTGATATACGACCTGTTGATGTGAACTTGCAACAACAAGGATTTATATTTAATTTCTATGACAAAAAAGTGAGAATGGTGGTTGTATTATTTTATCTATTATGAGTTATGATAATTTGTACTAACAGTTTAGATGTTTAATTTACGTTACATGGAGGAATATTATGCACTGAAAAAATATTTTTTTCATCAAATGGTTAGATTACTATGATTTGTGCACTTCTGATGTTGGTTACACAATCATTAATTTTCCTACATTTTGGGCGATCTTCAGATTAGGATGGGAATGCAGTTAACATAACCAAAATTTATAAGCTGTCTCTGGAAAGGATTTTAAAGTGGTTGTTATGAATATTTGAACAGTTTGTATACGTACATGTCATAAGGCCGTCATAGTTAGGTCCCAGTGTCCGAATTTTGAAGTCCTGTCTATCAAATTTGCTGGGTAGAATGCTTTGTCTTCAGTCCTATCATAAATTATCATCGCTTATACTAGAACTACTAGAACTATTGGTCGGGGGTCAGGGTGGGTGGTAGAACTATTTCCCATTGCTTCATTTGGGTCACATCGACAGTTTACATCTTGTAGTTAATTTCAAGCTAATATCTTGCTCAGTTTCGTAAACTATAATTTTGATATCTTATTTCTTCTCTTGTTTCCATGATATTCGCAATGTTCAATCTTATTAATATTTCTCGAGTTTCAAGTTCTAATGTTACCATGTCTGTATTATCACTACACAGTACCATCGTGTTCATCTGATCCGTGTATGAATGGAGCAACGTGTTTGGAGTCGGCGTCCAGTCCAGGATACATATGTCTGTGTGTTGCAGGCTACACGGGAATCCTCTGCGATACTCAAGGTTTGCTGAATACTACCCTTATCTTATTGAAAGTGTGATATTTGGATTTACTCTATAATGATTGGTTTGTATCAAAATTGTAAAACATCGTTAAAGAAATGGCTAGACTGTCCATTGTGTCATCTATATGCACAGTGGATGTGAAGACATTTTACTGATTGTTATTCGAATCCACGAATCCATGCAGTCGCTCTTGAGGAGTTATATTATCTCTTCTAAATTCTCTCTGTTTAAAGTCATGGTTTGGTCACTTAAAATTAGATTTTCAAATCAGGTAACACTATTTCAATGAGATGTTGTTCATGTAATAAGTAGACTATCTCAAAATTTAAAACATAGGTACTGGGATTTTGATTCGGTGATTCTTAGGTAACTTTAAATGTATTACCTGTTTTGATGGTAATATTGTGTCGAGAATGTTAAGAATTAGTTTTATACCAAATGCATGTCAGCTAAAAACTTACTCGTATTTTGGTTTGTCTTCCAGAGCCATCATGTTCCTCAAATCCGTGTCAAAATGGTGCTACATGTTTCGAATCTTCTGGCTCCGGTTATATTTGCCAATGTCCAAGTGGATACGAAGGGACAAACTGTGATATACCAGGTAGAAACATCAAGTCGAAATTATTGTAGAAATGAATAATTTTTTTTATTCTATTTTCTTTACTTGATAGTGACGATTTAATTATATTAAGAGTTCTAATTCTACAAAATTGGATTCAGAGTTTGATTTCTTTTCTCTATTTTTGTTATTAAAACAATTGCTATGTTTTCATCCTTTTGAAAATCTTAGTCTTTACACCTCATACTTAATTCTGTACATTTACTCAAGTTGATTCCTGTAGCATGTTCAATACAAGTTGTATTAATTGGGTAATATTGCTGGGCAGTGCTGTGTCCCTTTATTACGTACTACATATGATATATCCCACTGTTAATGTTATCATATTTGTCTCGATAATTATAATCGCACTCAGAGATTTTCTTAATTAATTGTTTTCATTTTATGGTAAGATAAAAAGTCGGAACTCGTTCAGTTCTTATGAAGTGCAATTTGGGCGACACTTTATTGACCTCGATATACACAGTATCAAATGCTATATAACTCTATTTTCCATTTCTCTGATTTTCTCTTCTTTCTCGTTTTCTATTCCGTTTCAAAATCTAGAGCCAGCCTGTTCATCCAGCCCTTGTCTGAATGGTGCTACTTGTATGGAATCTGGTTCTGGACATGGTTTCATTTGTGTCTGTAGTACAGGATATAGCGGAACACTCTGCAATACTGAAGGTTTGTGGAGTTTTGAAATACATGAAAATAATATACATTGAAAATATATGTATTATAAAGGTCTGCATGTACTGCAAATCACATTTTTTCCCCTTTTCGGTGACGGACAGCTATACACTACTTTATATTTCGTTTATATTTATGTTTTATCTTGTTATGGTTCTTTAGGCCTTGTCTGGATTTTCTGTTTGATCCTCTTCCTGTCTCCTCTCTCTCTCTTTCCTTAATACAGTGCCAACATGTTCATCAAACCCATGCATGAATGGAGCAACTTGTATGGAGTCTGCATCAAGTCAAGGCTACATGTGTGTCTGTAGTACGGGATATACTGGAACATTCTGTGATATCGAAGGTTTGTTATCAGAAAGATATTAATCTTTATCATTTGTAATATTAATCAAATGGTTTTAATGTTTTAATATTCTTTGACAGAGGAATAGCTCAGACTTAAATTCATTATAAAAAGTATCAATTCAAATTTATGTCAATTCCAGGTAAAAAAAATAACCAACAAATACAACAGAAAAATAATATAAAACAAAATGACAATGCAATATCAGAACAATTTGGAACTGAATAATACTACATAAAAGATAAATTTTATCAATAAGTCCTATAATAACAACTTTTTAATTTTACAGATATTGTAATTAATAAGACATTACTTGGTTGCGTCAATTCAAGGTAACCATATTTTTCGATCTCCCTATTTCTAGTGTTATCCTGTTCATCCGACCCATGCCAGAATGGTGGTACATGCTTTGAGGCTGGTATCGGACCTGGCAGCGGCTACTTTTGTCAGTGTCCACCGGAATACGAGGGAACAAACTGCCAAACGAGAGGTAACGTTCAAACATCCCTTTGTTCTCTTGCCTCCAGGTATCAAAAGAAAACGCAGAACTGAGGCACTTCGTATTTGGTCATGTGTCGTATGGTGGGACCCCTTTGCGTTACAGGCACCAAATGTAAGAATTTTGTCACTTCTTGCATTTGAACCAATATAACTTAAAAAGTATTTATCAGAAACCAACAAAAGTATACATTTTCTGAAAGCTTATACTTCAGAGAATCTCAATCAGCCAAGGTCAAGTTGCTATACAGGGTGTGTAAAAAAATTAAAGGGTAATATCACAAAAAATGTATAATTCTGTGATATTGATTGCACTTGTCACTATAAAGTCAAGGCTGAAAATTGATGTCATTGGTGGTGAAACAGCACACTTTCAGCTTTAAGAAAAGTTATGGTTTACTACTTTTCGAATTTCAGATGCAGTGATACAGGGTGTGGCAAAGTATGTGTAAAATTGTGTTGCGATTTGTTACAATAACATTAATTTCACTAATTAAACAAGCAGTTTACTACCTAATAAGCAAATTTTTATAGATTAATTAGTAGTTATTGTTTAATAAATGGATCAGTAGAGTGTATTTAAAATTTTTAACCAAAATGTAGCCCTGAATGTGAACATACATGTTTGTTCCTTACATGCAGTACTTTACATGCTTCATAACGTGTACAAGTCAATGGCTAGCATAAGATACACCAGTCATTAATTAAGTAATTAATGACCTATAAGGCAATTAATGTCTCTTTTACTTGTGAGAATTGTTAAGTAGAACATGTGTCAAGTTAGTCAGATGCATATCAAAACTCAAAGATAGCTTATCTGCTGCAAATAGTAGGAAAAACAAAAGAGTACAGGTGAATTTGCAATTTCCCCATAGAGATTGTACATACTCCTCCTCCGCTTATCCACCAGATTTACCCTCGTTAACATTTTTGCATTTTTCACTAATTAAACACAGTGTAATGCAAGATTGCTTATCAGATTTCAAAAGCAGAGTAATTTTGCTGCAGAATGAGCCCAAATTTATCATAATTGGATGAAGGATAGCTCTGATGCATCAAGTTCAATTAAGAAGAGGACTGAAAAATGTAACACCACCAGGTATTTGGGGGTCCCACCATACGACACATGACCATTTACATACATTTTCTTGTATGCTCGCTAGCTCTTGATATTTTTAAGTACAGAAGATGACAATATTTACATTGATTTTAGCCTGTATACAGCCATGTAAAGAGGTGAGAACTGCAGTTCATGCAGATGGCATAATAGGAGGAAGAGTAATGAATGTTGACTGATTAACCTAGGAGAGCAATACGGGGTAAAATATATAAATCCTTTCGTATGATTAGGAAAGATGACTGCAAATCAATAAATTACAGAAGACCACAGATCGCAAAAGAAATATCGCTCGAAAGACCTGTAGACGCTGTGCCTGTTGGAGGCCTAACATGCGTCGTTGGGCTAATGTTTCTTGGATTAATTTTTACTATATAATAACATTCATTTACGCGGTATTTGCATTGTTATAAGGTTATTTTTTCTGAAAATACTTGTTCTATTTTTACCTTTAGTTTCAACGTGCTCCTCCGACCCGTGTCTGAATGGAGCAACTTGTATAGAGTCCACCACGGATGTAGGCTATACATGTATGTGTACTGCCATCTACAACGGCACCAACTGTGAAACGTTCGGTGAGTAAAATCAATCTAAACGTATTTGTTGTAGAGAAGTGGGGTATTCTGTTTCAATATGGTCTAATAGTATGATGAATAGAAGGTAAATAACTTAATTTGAACCTCAACGTCTCCTTTCAGTTAAAGTTACGTTGGTCCTTTTCAATATTATGTAAAACTTCCGATCTATTTATATTGAGTTAATAAGCAAATAATTACCGTTGGTGAAGGTGATGGGACGATCTATCACTTCCTCGGCGATCTGAATGTATACGTTGTCTTTCCCCAGCTTCGCTTTGGAAAGATAGCTACATCCAATATTTGAGTATGCGCGAAATAAAAGTGCGTTACACTCGGACTATCAATTTACTATCTACCGAGTGTAACGAACTTTTCTTCTCGAGTGATCTGATGGGGAAAACTACGCTTCATCACGTGATCAACTCTTGGCCAATCCTATAGCAAGATTCTTAGTATGTGGAATATAATATAAACTAACCAAAACAAATTACGAACATACCTTCACATAAAAGATAATGATGTTTGTTTATCGTTGCAGTGTCCACTTGTTCTTCTGATCCGTGCCTTAATGGAGGTATATGTGTAGATTCAGCTGCTGATCCGTTTTACACATGTATCTGTACTTCAGAATTCAGAGGCTCGAATTTGTCAACTGCCAGGTTAGTAACCACAAAGTAATTTTGTGAATAGACACACGTTAAATAAACAGAAAACAAATCGTAGAAGAAGAGGAAAAGGTAAAGCATCTAACAACCTTACAAGGTTGGTAGATGCTTTAAATTTTCTTTTATGATTCACCCCAACCAAAGAAAGTTTTCTGTAAAACGAATCGTATTTTAGAAACTTTATGAATGCATGGTGAAAGTGTAATGTATGTTTAACTCTGAATATCAACTCATTTTAGACGTAATGGATGCAATGAAGAATTTTGAATATAGTTTTTAAATCCATAGATGGTCAATTATTTCCCAGTAAATAATAGTTTAAGAACTTAAGCTTCCCAAAGAATTCAAAATGTCGGAAAAGAATGAATTTTGGACCAGCAATCCGTTCAACCCCTGATTTCTACCTCAGTATTCGGACCACTCTTGGGACATCAAATAATGATACTTAAGACTGATGAGACCTCCCACGAAAACTATTATTCTAGGAAAATACTGGTGTGTTCTTCGGATGTCTTTTGTTGGAAACCTTCAGAGGTTCTTCAAAGAGAGATTTCTGGTTTTCCCAAAGGGTATTTGAACCCTTCATTCATTTCAAAGGGAAGTCTTTGGGATTATCTAAGAAACGACATTTGGAATATTTCCTGACAGTTCTCTCTTGTATTAGTAATAAGTCTTTAGATCATTGAACTATCTCCAATAAAAGTAACACAGTTTACACATGGGCTTTTTCGTATTCGACTGAAAGATTAGTCTTCAATCTATTCATAACTTAGTGTTTGCGGAAACTAATTTTTAGTATGACACTAGAACACTCGAGATTTCTGTTTAGTTGTAACGGTAAAAATGATAAAATGCTGGTGTTGTCTCATTTGGATTTTTCTTTTTCTTCCGATTCCAGCGCCAGCATGTGAATCCAATCCTTGTCAAAACGGAGCTACTTGCTTTGAACTGGCTACTACTACCGCCTCCTCCTATATCTGTAATTGCGCAGATGGTTACGAAGGAACTAACTGTGAAAATATGGGTACATGTCCGAATAATTGTAACTTCTACGAATTAACAAAAAACGAACACTTTGTTTTCATTCACACGAAATAGATAATTCAAATCACTTGTAACTGTAATCAAAGTTTCAAGTTTTCCGTTGACTAGTAGAGCAATGTGGAAATGTCATACTAATTCAAAACAGATACTAAACCAAACTTATGCCGTAAACCAAACAATTTACACACCATACATACAAAAAAGACAAAACTATTCAACTACATTCCGCTTGACAGGTTTTAAATTTGTCAAGAGTGCATTGTGTTGAAAAAATGTCATGCTATTTGTAACATGCTTCGTAAAAATAGAAATGCCTTATTTTACTACGAAAACTGTGAACTTTTAACCTTGCTATTAAAGAGTAAATCACGAATTTTACCGTGAATGTCAAATGAATAGATACAAAAGAAGACCTGATTTATTTGGGTATTTGTCAAATGACCTGATAACTTTTTGACGCTCCTATGTGCAACGTCCTTTAATCAGAGTATATGTAATCTACATTCATTGCATTACAGTGATGACGTGTTCATCAGACCCATGTTTGAATGGAGCAACTTGTATGGAGTCAGCGTCTAGTTCTGGATACATTTGCCTGTGTCCGCAAGGATATACTGGGACACAATGTGGAGAAAGAGGTAATATAATTTTACTCAAAAAAAAATGATATCGTGTTCTTTTAATTGATTCACATCCGTGATTTGAAGGAACACCAGGCAATACCACCCAAATCAGTTTCAGTTAGCACCTGCTCGCATTCAGTTATATCACAACCCCTTCTTCCCACGGACAATTTCGACATGAAACTCGTTCCCAAATAAGATCATGGCTTCTACATCACTGGAAGTCCTACATGGAAACATTTTTTTTTTATCCATTAAAGCCTATGACTAGTTTTTACCGGCAACTATACCTACATCGCACTTACAAATCTTCATTGCCTCAAACACCCTGCCAAATTTTACCGTCGACGTATGACATACTGATTAATGTGCCTGTCGATTAACGACATGGAAGCAGAGTTTTACACTATTTCTTTATTTGCCATCCCGCATAACCTTAAAAAGAAACACCGAAAATTCTCCAAAGGGTATTCAGGAATCGAATTGGCTCTGAACGCAACCGTTTGGGGCTTTGAATAACTACTTAGCAAGAAATATCTGTGTATGTCACGTAAATGAAAACTCGTGTAGCATTTGGCTTAACAAGAGAAGATTGTTTTTCAGTGTATCAGATACATCTTGCACGTCGTACATGATATAATCAGGGATTGTGTCAACCACATTCATTGTATTTCAGTGCCATCGTGTTCATCAAACCCTTGCTTGAATGGAGCAACTTGCATGGAGTCAGGATCTGGTTTTGGATATATTTGCGTCTGTCCTCAAGGACTCACTGGAACACAATGTGGAGAGAGAGGTACGATTTTGTTTTTTATTCTGTTAGAAATCTTATTTACTCCATATTTACTTCGCTCTTTAGAAGAGGTTATACAAATATTATACAAGAAGGCCTACTCAAGGAAGAACCTTTAAAAAGGATCCATTAACAAAGATAATTCAAAAGATATTCAGGAATTGCATTGATCCTCCAGAGATACATTCGTTCATCAATAGACATGAATCTACAAATAATGGACTGCATTCACTTACTAAGAATGAAATGTATGTCTTTGTACGTCATTTTTAACGTTTGTGGCTTCATAATACCATTTTGTCAGAGTCCAGGTATCAGCTACAGAACATCTTGGAGATCTTATATGAGGTGTAATTAGTACATTTTTTTTATTTCCCCTTTCAGTTCTTACCTGTTTGTCGGCGCCATGTTTGAATGGTGGTCAATGTTTTGAGCTCCAAGATGGATTTGGTTTCTTTTGCACATGTCCTGATGAATTCACTGGAACAAGATGTGAAACACCAGGTATGAAATAAGCAAATCTCTTCTTCTTTTTTTTATTTGTTTATAGAAGTTATGATTTTGTATAAATTTCACAATATTGTTTACATTTTAAAATATGAAAGTACTTTAACGAGTTTTCCACCAATCAGTGGATATCAGTTATATTAATGAAGTGGAGTCTAGTTCTTTATAAAATAAGCTCCAACATGTATTGATTACAACATTTCCTTCATTTGACATTTCAGTTCTCGCCTGTTCGTCTTCACCTTGTCTAAACGGTGGCACTTGTTCTGAGTTTGTTTCTGGATTTGGATATACGTGCACATGTCCTGATGGTTATACTGGATCTAATTGTCAAACAAGAGGTATGAAGCATACATTTTCTAGACCCAGTTCGAATACAAATACTTGTGTGATTGTCCCGGGGGGGGGGGCGGACCCTGCCATTACAACGTGTACACCATGCGCGTGTGAAAAAACGCGTGAAAGGGTTATTTTTTACGGTCGGACGATGTACGAGCGTACAGTGAGTGAAAAGGGGAGCAAAATCGCCAAAATCAGGAAAAAGGGGTATACTTTTAACAGAAGGTTAACTTTAAAAGGATACATTTACAAACCTGTATACTTGTTTAGGGTATTCAGAGATCGACAGATAATTTGGTACTTGTTTAGGGTATTCTGAGATCGACAGATAATTACTTGTTTAGGGTCCATTTTGAAAGTCCATACACGTGAATGGCGTACACCTTGTAATCACTAGCGTAGCCAAAGGGGGGGCAGGGGGGCAGTTGCCCCCCCCCCCCCGAATAATGCTTTTTCGAAATTTTGTCGGTACACGAAGGACTCCGTCGGTACATGCGGACCGACAAAAAATAATTTTATACCGACGAAATATCTTATAAACCGACAAAATATAGAAAGAAATTACATTTTTCAAATGTAAAAATCC
>JZLH01S0244370.1:246-12376 GCA_001188425.1 Eucidaris tribuloides
TGGCGAAAATCCACCAAAGAATAACAGAGTTACGAAGGTTCAAAGTTTTAATTTTGTGACGTCAAATGCGAGCAGCTTCCTATATGCCATGTTATATAAATTCCATAAAAGTGCCGTTTGCTCAGAAATTTCAAAATTATTTTACCTGAGCATTCAATATATTATCGGAAACCTTATTTCATATAGCCTTCTGTGAAAAAAATCCCATTCAATTATCATGAAACATAAAAAATGGCAATTTATGGAATTTATATAGCATTACATATAGGGAACTGCTCGCATGTGACGTCACATAATTGAAAATTTGAACCTTCATATATAAACTCTGTTATTCTTTCGTGGATTTTCGCCAAACTTTCACTAATATGTTTCTCTCATTATTCTGCTTTTATTAAAACCAACTTGATGTCAGGGTGAACCTTGCCTTTAAGCCCTGGTTTAGCAAAATGGAGTATACTTAATTATTTAAATATCATCTGGAATAGTTTGCTTGACAGTTTATACAATATGGGTGCTTGAGAAGAAAATTTATTGTTTGATGATAAGTATCCACTAAAATCAAGTACAATTTGAATTGTGGGGTACAGATGAAACAATTCCAAAGTATTTTTAATTTCATTCAATATTGTAATCCCTTTACTTACTGAATGGAAAATCATCAAATTGAGATTTACAAAAAAAACTAACTGCAATTCTTTACAGGAGCAGCACACATTGGAGAGTTGTCCTTACTGACTACAAGTAATATGCACCCTCTATCACTAACATTTCTTGTATTATCATAACCAATTTCCATGCTGACATTTTAAAGGTAGATAGCATGATTGGAGGTACAGGGAAACCCCGTTATAACGAGCTCGGATACAGCGAGGTACCGCTTTTAACGAGGTGATTGTCTCAGTCCCATTTTTATTTACATGCTCTTCAATGGAAACAAGCACCGTTTATAACGAGCTCAGTTATTGCGAGATTTCGCTTATAACAAGGTATTTTTCTCAACCCATTAACAAAGAAAAACATAGGAAATTCACCCGGTTAAAACGAGGAAGTGAAAGTCGCATCATGCGCTGACCAAATTCTAAATTTTGGCGACGCTAAAATTGCCCAATCGTTTCAGAGCGCATCGTGCCTCTTCTGCCTGCCGCGCAGCCATGCACAATACATGAAGTCCCCGACTATCTGCAAGTGTGTGTGTGTGTGTGTGTGTGTGTGTGTGTGTGTGTGTGAGTGTGAGTGCAATTCACACTGCTGCACAGTACTGTACATTCACCTGTCACACACACAAAGCCTGCCTCCCGTACACAGTACTCAACGCAAGTTACGAGCGTGGAGGTTGCTGCTTTACATGTATTTCAAGATCTAGTTTTCTTTATTTACTTTGGATGAGTATATGAATAAAAAATAATCAGCTTTCTGTTCATAGTTTTGGTGCAGAACAAGTAGGAAAAGCAGTAAACAGATGGGTTTAATGCCTAGTCCCATACATGTTATATTTTGTGTGATACATTATGTGTACGTTTACAACGAGGTACCGGATATAAGGAGGTAAAATCGGCGGTCCCGACGACCTCGCTATAACGGGGTTTCCCTGTACTTGTTGTCCTCAACTTGGGATGAAACTATTCTAAAATCAAGTAAACTGTATGTGAAAATCTTGTGGTCTTGTTATAAAAGGACTACTTCTAACATCAATATTCATTGTGGCAGGCAAACCTGTTGTGTAGTTTTCTTTAGGATTTATTTCTATCAGGGCATGAGACAAATTAAATCCTAGTATATTTATGCTTGATTCTCCTAAAGTAAACAAATTAAAGACAAATCCACCTGGCTGGGAGATCCACTCCAGTTGGTGTATAACAGTATATGCTTCAACCATTTGTTATTGAGGCATTTTCAAGTGTTCCCAATCATATCATTAGCCTTTGATGTTCTCCAGATACCTACATCCAGAAACTGAAGAAGTCATACACAGACACACGAGCCAGGAGAAATCTAACCAACATCAACACTGACCTGCAGGACGTGCAGAGAATTATGGTCCAGAATATAGATGATGTCATGCAAAGGGGTGTGGCTCTTTCAGGTATGTACTGCATTTACATGGAAAATATGTGACCTGCCCCCAAAGCAGTGAAATTGTGAGTCACTGACAATCATTCTTTCTTACATTGTTTAGCAAGACATGTCTGTTCCACACATTTTATATTTGATATATTTTGATTTCTTACTTTTCCTTTTTTAGGGTTTTTTTTTGGGGGGGGGGAGAGGAGGGAGGGGCCATAGTTTCTAAAGAATGACCTAAAATTGAATCATTTTGTGGTTTTGTTTGTTGGAAAGTTAATGAAAGTGAAAATGTTTGCCAAATAATAAAGGTCAAACTCGACCCTAACCCTAATCCTAACTCAAGTGTACATTCACAAAAATATCTGTAACTGAAATATATGGTGTATTCAGAGCAAATGTCAGTCTACCAATTTTATGAATGAATCTCACAGGCCGTTCTGCTCTGAAAAAGTAAAAATATGACACTGAAACAGGTTGCATGTTTAGAAAAACCAACTAGCACGTCAATGATGTGGTGCTCATCTGGCATCTGGCAAAGAAATTCATGCAATCTTTATTTTTCATTTTTTGTGTTTTTTTTTAAATGTGCATAAATTAGCATACTTAATGAGTTTCAGAAATCTGTATAGAAGTTTTAAAGGCAGGGGATCTTTTTTGCATGAATAAAAATTAGCATTGTGTAAATACAATGGCATTTACAATGGCATTTACTAGAAAATGCCATCTGGGAACCTTTAGCAAAATACAGGAGCTAGAAACTCAGTTTTAGCGGAATTATAGTGACCGTTAGACTCTGATTTGAATTTTTTTCTCGCGAGAAAAAAAATTCCTACCATAGCATGTACACCAAAGAGCTGTTGTTTTTCTTTCACATTTTTCAAATTCTAGGTAATAATTGACCCCCAAATTTCACAGATATGCCCTTTATCAATAGCCTAAGGGCTTGGATTATCTTTTCCTGGTCTGCGGGGATGTTTACAAATGAGATCCACTGCCTTTAAACTCCCTACCTAGTGCTATCATACAAAGCAAACGGAATTGAAATCAGACAAGAAATGATAAAGAAGCATCATTTTGAAATTGTGGATGAACTATGGACACCATGCCAGGGCATAAACTGGCCCATTCGGGGCATATGAGCTAATAAACCACCTGTGTGTTTTTTTGTTTGACTTTCCTTACAGAACTCGACACCAAAGCAAGCAACCTATCAACGCTGTCCAAGAAATACAGACAAGATGCAAAATACCTGAACCTCAGATCACGGAATGCCAAAATTGCTGCCGTCTTAGTCGTCATATTTCTGATTTCCCTCGCGGTATACTTCTGGTGGTGAGATAGTTAAGAGTCCCTCAAAATGGAAATCAACAATTTTATTTTAGCTCGCATAAATTGTAAGGCCACATTCCTGTAAATAAAACTGTAGCAAAGAATGTGGATCATTTGTCTATCGAGTTGTTGTACACAATGTACAGTAAAACTCATATTGGTGAAGTCTTTGGGAATTATTAAATTTTTAATTTTATTTAATATCTCGACGGAAATGAAAATATGTTACTGTGAATAAGTGGTGAAATAAAGTGATCTGTGTGTGTGTGTGTGTGTGTGTGTGTGTGTGTGTGTGTGTGTGTGTGTGTGTGTGTGTGTGTGTGTGTGTGTGTGTGTGTGTGTGTGTGTGTGTGTGTGTGTGTGTGTGTGTGTGTGTGTGTGTGTGTGTGTGTGTGTGCGTGCATGTATTTGTGTGATTGTATGTGTTATAGATTATAGAAATTAAGAAGAAGCAGATCAACTAATCAGTGGAAGTAATAAAAACACATTAAAAACTAAACATTTTCAATGGGTTGTTACTACTGGAAAATCTTTCCTAAAAATAAAAAAGCCATGCTTGAAATTTAGGAGTTGCATTTTGTTTGGTATTTGCAGTACTTCTATTGGTAGGTAATCCCTGAAGAAAAGAAATCCATACCAATTTTATTTAAAGCCAAACATGATGAGGATGAACATTTTTTGTGTGTGTATTTAGAAATTATATAACACACTGATACAATGGTATGTCACAGAATGATTGCCAAAATTACTCTGACTTTCATTATACAAGTGTATCAATCAGCATAGGGCTGTCAAATGGGATAAGTTAGTGGGTAAAACCATTCCTTTTTAAAGCACAGAAGTTTTACTTTTTTGAACTTGCATTCAGCATTAGAATTATATTGCTTGCACATGCTGTTTTTATTCAGAATACTTGCATAAAAATAGCCGTAGCATGGTGAGCAGTTAAGATGCATAATTTTACTCTTATTCTATTTTACTGTCTTGCATGGATGATGTGCTATTATATTAATGTATTGAAGATCAAATTTGAGCTGTGTGATATTTTTTCATTTTCCAGTGTATTAATTTTTATTTTCACTCAAATGATATGTGTATGGAGCTAATAGACCACTTTACTAATTTTGTGCATACTTTTGAAATAAAATTTGCCTTTAACAACCTGTGAGCTTACCTGACATAGCAACAACTAATGTATGTAAGTAAGTCGAATTCTATGTACTGAAATGTATTCATGATAAATAGGTTAATGGAATAGCTTGTTACTATTCCCCTTAGGAAAAAAAAATCATAAATTTGAATGTGGTAAGTAAACTGGTCTATTATTAGGAAAATTGACCATTGCTGCCATGTTTAATTTTTGATGGATACATCATATACTCTGCATACAATATGCCTACAAATGACACAATCAACTTCTCAAACTTTGATTACAAATCTGAATGAGTTGAAGGCAGTGTATTGTTTTGGTAAATGGAGACGAATGAAAGTTTCTCCAGTTGTGTTTATGAGAGACATAGATCGTCTATTAAATTCCTGAAAATCACTAATTCTGAAATGCTTCCACTTTTGAGAAATTTGAGAAAAATATTAAAGTCAGGGTGCTCATGACATTTCTTGCTGCAGAAAATGTACATAGTAATATCTCCTGTTTATTAAAAAATCACAATACATCCATTATAAACAATTTTCAGTTAATATTATGTTGTTGTCTTATGTCTGGCATGCCAATCATATAATTTGTGAAAGAGTGATTAAAATTTTGTCTGATCAACCAAAACTTAATTGTGCTTTAAGTTAATACAGAAGAAGCAGAACAGAAATGATTACTATATTTCATTGCTCACATTTTGCAATTGCAATAGAGTTCTCATTATGTGTGAGAAAAAAGGATTTTATTGTATTGACAAGATCACATAAACAATGTATTATTTATTACATGGGTGTAATTTAGGCTGGCTAAGAATTCATGTCATAATAATGTGCTTGTTTTACAAAGTTATACATGCAAGATATGTTTTAACTTTCTGTAAGTTGCAAATCATCATGACCATATTTCTGTCCTCAATGGGAAATGTAAGAGAACAACTACAGTAAGAATTCTGCTTAAAAATCTTTCATAAGTATTTTATTATATGTTCTGGACTCATAATTTAATGTATATACTTATATTACAGAAATAAGTTAATATTTTTATCATTTACATGGTACATTTTTTAAAATAAAGATCATTTTTATGTTGTATTTGCAACCTCCCCCTCCCCCAACCAATCAACACAAGAATGGTAACAAATTAATATTCTAAGTACTGCAAAAATGGGTATTTTTGTTTAGTGTCACCATAGATTGCAATATGAAAGTAATGTTCGCCAAATTTTGAAATTTTACAGAATCCCTGAAAATATTGTCTTCATGGTTTAATTGGAGTATAGACAATTTTGCTTACACTTCTTGGTAATAGCAAAATCTGTTTGAAGTGTAGTTTATGTGCATGTATTAATTATCATTGAAATGTTTTAACTACTTACCCTAAAAACATAAAGGCATTTTGTATCAAATTTCATTCTCTATATTGCAAAACTATATAAATTGCTAACAGGCCTTTCAAAATAAAACAGCAAGGAGTGATTTAGCAAAGAACATTCATCACTACCACCTCTAGATAATTTTGTAGTACTTGTGTGTTGTATGTTGGTGGGGGAGGGGGAGGGGGGAGGGGGCAGTTAGGGCTGATCTGCTGTTGCCATAGATTTCTGCTCACTCCAAGAATAAATGTGGTGATATAGTTGTGGGAAGCAATAAGTTAAAGTTATCATTTTACTGTTTTCAAATTTTTACATCTACATTGTATGTTTGCTTTTCAAAGTATCTTGGACTTGAAAAGTTCTCCCACGAAAAATGATCACATAGTTTACCTTTTAATTACAACTTTAATGCAGGTGAAAATTTGTACATAATATGGTTGAAGTTAACCTGTTGGCAGTGGGAACTGGATGTGTCCGGTTTAACTCTATGAGATTTTCAGAATCTAGGAGGCAACTGGTTAAATGAGATACCAAGAGACTTTAACGCAATCTAAGCATGTCGTACAGTTCCTTTATTAAAATGTGAACAGACTGAGGTTTATAATGTAATGTTAAATTTATGAAATCAATGTCAGTGTATCGGATATTGATAGGATTAAAACTTTTTTAAAGTGACTGTTGAAAAATAATTCAGTTATGTCTGTGTCTATTTGTGTGTATGAGTGGAGAAGTGTGTGTGTGTGTGTGTGTGTGTGTGTGTGTGTGTGTGTGTGTGTGTGTGTGTGTGTGTGTGTGTGTGTGTGTGTGTGTGTGAGTGCTTGTGCACGCTTGTGCACAATAACTCTGTGTTGGTGGGGTGGGTTGACATTTATTTACCCACAAAGAAAAATATTTGATCAAAGGATTAGGATCGTAAAAAGTAACAGTGATCCATCACCACCAAAACCACACAAAGGCACAACAAATTACATTGTAGAATAACAGCAAATGATTGTTTTATATCTCAATTGTGTGATACCCAATTTGGATGTCCCCATTAATTTTGTTCAGGTCTATTTAATCCCCCTTTTTTTGGCAGCTTTAAAGTTTGTGACTTCATGCAGATTTTGGCATGATTGCCGAATACCCCTCACTTCTTTATCTCGAGAGTACTTCTCACAGATATCAACAAGCCCAAATCAGACATGACGTCTCCTGACCTTTGACCTGTTAACTCCAAAATCGAATCACTTCATTAGTGTCTTATTCTTCACCCAAGTTATATCAAAATCCAATCACCGGTCCCTAAGTTATCATGGTAAGGAGACCAAATCAAAGGCCGTGTGCCCTTTGATATTTGTCCTTTCAACCCCCAAATCTAATCAGTTTATCAGTGCCTTATTAAAGATACTTCACCTAAGTTACATCAAATCCGACCAGCCCTTCTTGCGATATTGTGGTAATGAGCCCAATTCAAACGTACATATATTTTATGCCTTGTGACCTCTCAATTGCAAAATCTAATCATCAGTTGTTAAGTTTTTGTAGATGGGTGGATGGGGGGGGGGTGGGGGTGTGGCACTGTCATTACAAGGTGTACACCATGCGCATGTATGGACTTTCAAAATAGACCCTTTAACTAGTAATTATCTGTCGATCTCAGATACTCTAAACAGGTATTCAATTCTGAAAAGATACCCTTTTAAAATAAATGATCTCAGAATACCCTAAACAAGTATTAAATTCTGAAACGATACCCTTATAAAGTAAACCTTTTGTTAAAAGTATACCCTTCTCCCTGATTTTGGTGATTTTGATACCCTTTTCACTGTACGCACATACATCGCCCAACCATGAAAAATGATCCTTTTTACATGTTTTTTTCACACGCACATGGTGTACACCTTGGACAGACGGACTACCTGATAACAATGCCTTTGGCAAATTTCGTTGCGGAGGCATAACCAATAATTTCAAGCTTTAAAAAAAGTAGGGAGACCATTCCCCGGAGAAAAAAATTGAGGGGAAACTCCACTACCCCCCCCCCCCAATCGCCGCGTATGTGTCCTACGCAAAGGATGGCACATAATCAAATCTCACTCTTCAATTAAAGGTCCACTATCAATCCATCCACTGAGAAGATAAACACTGGTTTGAAATACAGGCACTTATTCTTAAATGTGTGAACATTGAAAAGTCGCTTAGAGACTGTAATAGGATTGAGACATGCTTTATTTTATCACAAAACCAACTCATTTATATTGCATTGTGGGAAATATTAGTGTGCCCTTTTTATCATTTGAGTCAAAAGTGGGCAATATTCCATTCTACTCTGACAGTGGACCTTTAAGTGAATTACAGAAAAGGCAAAGACTCAAAATTGTATATTAGAGACATCTATTTATTTACATGTTTTACATCACATTTGATTATGTACATCAATTGACTCATTTAAGCAGAAGTTTAAGACATATCTGTTCTTATTTTAAGGAACTGTAAAGTAATTTCATTATATGCGATATGCTATATGTAAAGCACATAGAGCACTTAAATGCTGTAAAAAACAAATGGCCATGCTCATTGATGTCCAAAGAGATGAGGACCATGTTACATAAGTTGAGATCAATCGTAAATCAAAACATCAAACATTTGACTTGAAACCAATCAAAATCGAGCATTTGGGTCTGCTGGATTTCGCCTGTCATAACTTTTTATGCAACACCGCCCAGAGTGTTCATCACAGTTACAACTCTTTTTTTTTTTTCAAACTGTTATTTCGCTGATGGGGATTATTACCATATTTCACAAAAAGTCAATTTTATGTCTGAAAAATTCAAACTGCTTCTTTGCATAATTAGTCAGGCCTGTAAATCACTTTAAACTTGTTTGTGCCAACAGAATGTAAATAAAAATTAAAATAAACAATGTGAAATGGAACATTTTTTGAAGGGTTCATCATTGTCCCTTCCCCCAATACTTTTCATTATGTAAATTCAATCATATTTTCATCATCAGCTCTGTTTAGTTCAAAAGTATACAAAATTTGTGTGTAGAATTATAAACCTTAAGATATAAGGAATGTCAGAATAATGACCTTTTTGAGTATCAAGAACCCATGAGATATTTGGATAACAATTGGACAAGCTGAAAACTCGGTCAATGAAACAATGTTATTATTCCTTCAATTTTATCATCTACGTCCTAATCTTGATATGATTGTTAACCTCTGACATTCATATCCAAAGTATCATCAGTCACTTTCTCAGTTTTACTTTTGATACAGAGGCTTTAGAAAACAATTTCAGTGAGGCTTAGACCGTTTTTTCACACAGCGGCTAAAACATGATTGCAAACGTCATTGCCTTCTAATTATGGTATTTTTACCCATGTGAAAGGAAACAACAACTAGATTTTAATTTGTTACTAAGACGAATTGGTGATCCGCGTATTCGCTGCGATCATTAGATCTAAAGAAATTGTGACAAAGTATTGTACCTTGCTCAAAACTGCCCTTTTTGACCTGAAATACTCTATTTAAGTTGAATTTGAAAATCAATGTGCGTGTACGCGTTCGTCGTGACGCCCGCACGCATACGGTAAGCACCAGTGATGACCTTTGACCTGAAGTTACTGTGTACCAAGTTTGGTGCCGTAACTCGACTCCAGTCACGAGATATAGGGAAAATATGATTTTTCTTTGTGACGTCATAGATGACGTCAGAAGAATTTATCAGGGAAAGTGATACCAGAAACCTTATCTACATGTCATGGGCTATCAGAATAAACAATAAAAAGTAGGGGTCACCGTTAATTCTAGAGATTTATGAGTGATTTAAAAATGTCCGTCAATCACTACACGCGCATGCGCACGCATTTACGTTTTTCGGACTTATTAGTGATATTTTGGGTCCAGGTGGTCGGGAAAGGTCGTCAGTCAGAAATCCAAATTCATCGAAAAAACGATGGTATTCGGTCGGGAAAGGAGTGCGCGCGAAAAAAACGTGCGCACTAAAATGCTCCAAATGACCTGAAACATAGAGTGCTGTTAATAAGAAGTCATTTGGAGCATTTTAAAAGTTTGACGCGCCCGTACGCACCCATCGTGGGGCGCGCGCACACATGGCAAGGTCCAGCATTTGACCCTTGACCTTAATTTTGCGTTGGCCAAATTTGATATCATAATTTCGTTTCGTTAATGAGATAGAGACAAATATGTTTTTACTTATGACGTCATAGATGACGTCACGGATACTCTATGACATTAACATGATTACCATGCCGAGGCATTGACATGGGACATAGCTGTGCTAAGTTGCAAGATTATTGACGATGCCGTTGTTGAGATATTCGGCGAACAAAAAATGGTGAGAAAGAAATAGGAATAAATAAAGATTCTGACGAAATCTAGGGTGATCCGCGGTTACACGGATCACCAATTACAAATGCAAATCAAATCTATTCAGGATTCTCCAAAATCAGGTGACATTTTGCTCATGTAAACATCTTGACCTCTAAGAAATGATTCAGAGGCAGAGCAAATGTGACTTTTCATTAACGATGTGGGGTATGTGTGTGCGTGTCACAGCTGCAAGATTCATCCGGTGCATGGTTGACTGGCAGCACACTCAAAAACATGGTCATGCCTCTCCAATAGAATTTCAAATTCTAATTGCATTGGCCACAAAGACTTTCTTCTCTTGTATGGTTGGTAACTCTAACTGCCACGAAAACAACTATGTTTGCAATCACGATTTGGCCACAGTGCGAAGATGGTCTCAGTTACAAATGATTGGCTTGGGTAACTTGAAATATTTGTTTTAAACTGCTGCATGAAAATCAGGCAAGATATGTACGGATAAATATCACACGTGACTACCAGATAATAGGCATGGTATAACCTGACACTCATAGATTTCACTCTTTTATAGCACTAATGATCATTTTGAAATACAATTTTCTCAGGGATTCATTTTTAGACCTTATCAGAGACACATATAGCATGCAGGACTATGTAGCTTTGATTTTTTTTTTTAAACTGGGAACATGGTTACATTTTGCCTCTAACTCTTTCAATATTACGTGCAAAGTCTTTGGTGTCTGTTAGTTTTGTTGCAGTTATATTGAGGAGATAAACACAGCTAACACAGATGCAAAATCCTAAATAGATAAGAGTGTGAATTTCATTGCTGCATATTTCAGCATATGACTGTTAAAATCTTGATTTATCGCAGATAATAACTGGGTGGCCCAGAAAGAATGTCACCTGCAATCGTTAATTTCTTCAACATCATCGGCAGAATGTCATTGGTTTTTCTTTCATAAGTTGGAAAATTCTTTTTCCATCACTGATGTTGAATGAGGCATTTGGATCCTAGGGGCATTTTTTCTGAGGCAATGTCCTTTCTCACATTTGCCACTTTTTCAACCCTAGCAATCCTCGGAAAAAACCAAGATATTCTCGTGTCACAGCGTGACATAGAATAAGCTGCGCAGACAAACCACAATGACAATGTAAGCCATACCTCACGTTGTCTTCCTTATATGCACAGCTTATTGTATGACACGCTGTGACACAAGGATATCTTGGTGTTCCGAGGATTGCTGGGGTTGACAAAGTAGCAAATTTGGGAAACCAAAAAAATGAAAAATGGCTCTAGGATCCAAATACCTCACTCAAAATCAATGATCATGGTATCATTTTTTGGGGAAAGAGAATGTTCTAATCAATGACATTTTACCAATGAAGTTGAAGAAATTAATGATCGCAGGTGTTGCGTTCTTTCTGGGCCACCCTGTATATTGCAGATTGAGTCAGAATATTGTCAGCTTTTTATGCTGGTCCCGGCTGTTTCTCTGTCTCTCCAACTTCTTCTCAGAAGACTTCAAGGTGCCGAGGTATTGCTGGGCACTGACTATCTTGGACTGAATGGTGGCACAGGCAGATTTATCCCTGGAATTATGAAGGAAAGAAAAGTGTCAAATATGAATCAAAACAAATACAAATTCATACATGTACATGAAGGCATATATACACGTATACATCTACACATATAGATATATACACACATCTACACATATAGATATATACACACACATACAGGCATGGATACACACACACACACACACACACACACACACACACACACACCACACACACACACCACACACACACACACACACACTCACACACCACACAACACACACACACACACACACACACACACACACACACA
>JZLH01S0244370.1:12401-30615 GCA_001188425.1 Eucidaris tribuloides
AATGACTTGGCCTTGACAATTACCCTTAGTACCACCCCACTGATCATGTGTTACCAAGTTTGACGTTATGAATTGAGCCAACACTTCTTTCAATTGACAGTCATTTAACGAACTATTAACCAAAATGAGGCGCAACTACTTACTACATACAGAAAAGTGATTTCATAAGTCTCTTCCTGAACCACGTCAGGCGAGGACAAAAGTAGGAGACCATTACGGAGAAAAAAATTGAGGGGGAAACTCACTACCCCCCCCCCCATCGCCGCCTATGTGGCGTCCTACGCACCAAAGCGTGGCTTGAATCAAATCCTTCACTCTTCATTGAAGTCCACTATCAATCCATCCACGTGAGAAGTAAATACTGGTTGTAATTACAGGCATTTATTTAATGGTGTGACATTGAAAAGTCGCTTAGAGACTGTAATAGGATGACTGCATGCTTTAATTTTTCAGCAGAACCACTCATTTATATTGCATTGTGGAAAATATTAGGGAGTGCCCTTTTTATGCTCCCGCCCGCGGTAAGCGGTGCGGAGGCATTATGTTTTGCGGCGTTGTCGTCCGCTACGTCGCGTGCGTCCGTCCGTCCGTACGTCCGTGGGTCCGTGCGCCTACACTTTCTTGTGAACAGAGATACTGAAGTACGCTGGAGGCGATTCTTGATTCTTGTTCGACCAAGGGTAGACCCTAGGCAAGGATGAATTGATTATATTTTGGACAAATCCGTCAAGGTCAAAGTCAAAGGTCAATGAACTTTTCCTAACAATAATGTTTCTGCTATAACTCCAGTTAGAGAGCTGCTCACTGTTGATAGTATTGGTGGTAGGTTAGTTAAAACACAAAGACAAATATTTTAGGTAGGTCACAAGAGTCAAAGGTCAGCTCAAGAGTCAATGAACTTTGTCTGTAAATTCATTTTTCTGCCTATAAGTTCAGTTTAAGGAAGTGTTCAACTGTTGGTTAATTGGTGTTTAGGTTCAAAGCACAAAAGACAATATTTGTGTAAGAGTCACAGGGGTCAAAGGTCAAAGTCAACTGTCAAAGGTCAATTGACCTTTGTCGTAAAATGCTAGTTTTCTCTCTATAAGTTCGTAAAGGTGCTCTACTATTGAGGAATTGAACGCGGTTATGGTTCAACAACCAAAGAGCAACCAATTATTTGGTTAGAGTCACGGAGTCAACGGTCAGGGTCAAGGGTCAAGGTCAATGAACTGTTTGCCACTCTATAACTTCAGGTAGAGGTGCTAACTGTCCTTGAGTATAATTAAGGTCGTTAGCTCTACACTAAGTGGGCCACACTAGGCGAAGGCATACACATTGACTTGCGCTGCCAGGTCGCAGTCGAACTTTTCTAGTTATCATTTGAGTCAAAAGTGGGCAATATTCCATTCTACTCTGACAGTGGACCTTTAAGTGAATTACAGAAAAGGCAAAGACTCAAAATTGTATATTAGAGACATCTATTTATTTACATGTTTTACATCACATTTGATTATGTACATCAATTGACTCATTTAAGCAGAAGTTTAAGACATATCTGTTCTTATTTTAAGGAACTGTAATGTAATTTCATTATATGCGATATGCTATATGTAAAGCACATAGAGCACTTAAATGCTGTAAAAAACAAATGGCCATGCTCATTGATGTCCAAAGAGATGAGGACCATGTTACATAAGTTGAGATCAATCGTAAATCAAAACATCAAACATTTGACTTGAAACCAATCAAAATCGAGCATTTGGGTCTGCTGGATTTCGCCTGTCATAACTTTTTATGCAACACCGCCCAGAGTGTTCATCACAGTTACAACTCTTTTTTTTTTCAAACTGTTATTTCGCTGATGGGGATTATTACCATATTTCACAAAAAGTCAATTTTATGTCTGAAAAATTCAAACTGCTTCTTTGCATAATTAGTCAGGCCTGTAAATCACTTTAAACTTGTTTGTGCCAACAGAATGTAAATAAAAATTAAAATAAACAATGTGAAATGGAACTTTTTTTGAAGGGTTCATCATTGTCCCTTCCCCCAATACTTTTCATTATGTAAATTCAATCATATTTTCATCATCAGCTCTGTTTGCTCAAAAGTATACAAAATTTGTGTGTAGAATTATAAACCTTAAGATATAAGGAATGTCAGAATAATGACCTTTTTGAGTATCAAGAACCCATGAGATATTTGGATAACAATTGGACAAGCTGAAAACTCTGTCAATGAAACAATGTTATTATTCCTTCAATTTTATCATCTATGTCCTAATCTTGATATTATTGTTAACCTCTGACATTCATATCCAAAGTATCGTCAGTCACTTTCTCAGTTTTACTTTTGATACAGAGGCTTTAGAAAACAATTCCAGTGAGGCTTAGACCGTTTTTTCACACAGCGGCTAAAACATGATTGCAAAGTATTGCCTTCTAATTATGGTACTTTTACCCGTGTGAGAGCAAACAACAATTACAAATGCAAATCAAATCTATTCATGAGTCTCCAACATCAGGTGACATTTTGCTCTTGTAAACATCTTGACCTCTAAGAAATGATTCAGAGGCAGAGCAAATGTGACTTTTCATTAATGATGTGGGGTATGTGTGTGCATGTTGCAGCTGCAAGATTCACCCAGTGCGTGGTTGACTGGCAGCACACTCAAGAACATGGTCATGCCTCTCCAATAAAATTTCAAATTATAAATGCATTGGCCACAAAGACTTTCTTCTCTTGTATGGTTGGTAACTCTAACTGCCACAAAAACAACCATGTTTGCAATCACGATTTGGCCACAGTGCGAAGATGGTCTTAGTTACAAATGCTTGGCTTGGGTAACTTGACATATTTGTTTTAAACTGCTCCATGAAAATCAGGCAAGATATGTACGGATAAATATTACACTTGACTACCAGATAATAGGCATGGTATAACCTGACACTCATAGATTTCACTGTTTTATAGACTAATGATCATTTTGAAATACAATTTTCTCAGGGATTCATTTTTAGACCTTATCAGAGAAACATTACAGTGCCACTTCTCGTTCACCAAGGCATAAGAATGATATACAAATTTCATTATAAAGAAGTAAATTTGTCCCTATCTTGATTTACCTTTGTTTTTATTGTTTTTGAACCCTGATATAAAGAAATTTGTTATAACGAACAAATTTCATAGGTCCCAAGGACTTCTTTATAACGAGAGTGCACTGTATAGCATGCAGGACTACGTAGCTTTGATTTCTTTTCTAAACTGGGAACATTGTTACATTTTGCCTCTAACTCTTTCAATATTATGTGCAAAGTCTTTGGTGTCTGTTAGTTTTGTTGCAGTTATATTGAGGAGATAAACACAGCTAACCCAGATGCAAAATCCTAAATAGATAAGAGTGTGAATTTCATTGCTGCGTATTTCAGCATATGACTGTTAAAATCTTGATTTATCGCAGATAATAACTGGGTGGCCCAGAAAGAATGTCACCTGCAATCATTAATTTCTTCAACATCATCGCCAGAATGTCATTGGTTTTTCTCTCATAAGTTGGAAAATTCTTTTTCCATCACTGGTGTTGAGTAAGGCATTTGGATCCTAGAGGCATTCTTCTGAGGCAATGTCCTTTCTCACATTTGCTACTTTTTTAACCCCAGCAATCCTCAGAAAACACTCAAATATTCTCATGCCACAGCGTGCCATAGAATAAGCTGCGCAGACAAACCACAATGACAATGTGAGCCACATCTCACATTGTCTTCCTTATCTGCGCAGCTTGTTGTATGGAACGTTGTGACACAAGGATATCTCAGTGTTTCGGTGGACTGCTGGGGTTGACCAAGTAGCAAATTTGGGAAACAAAAAAATTAAAAAATGGCTCTAGGATCCGAACGCCTTACTCAAAATCAATGATCACGGTATCATTTTTGGGGAAAGAAAATGTTCTAATCAATGACATTTTACCAATGAAGTTGAAGAAACTAATGATCGGAGGTGTTGCATTCTTTTTGGGCCACCCTGTATATTGCAGATTGAGTCAGAATATTGTCAGCTTTTTATGTTGGTCCCGGCTGTTCCTCTGTCTCTCCAACTTTTTCTCAGAAGACTTCAAGGTGTTGAGGTATTGCTGGGCACTGGTTATCTTGGACTGAATGGTGGCACATGCAGATTTATCCCTGGAATTATGAAGGAGAGAAAAGTGTCAGACATGAATCAAAACAAATACAAACATATACATGTACATGAAGACAACACACATGTATATACATATACAAATACACATACACACAGATGTGGATACATACATACATACATACATACATACATACATACATACATACATACAAATACATAGCTTACATACATACATGTACGTACGGGTGCATCACCTCTCTCAATCAATTATCATAACATTTTAGACCCTCCATGGACCCGTTTATAGTGACTTCCAAATTAACTCAAATTTGGTGGAGGATAAAATTTGATTCAGTGGAACAGTTTGAAACTAAGAATAGGAAAGTTGATTGCTATAAGGGGCATTTTATGCACCCTGGCCCTTATCCTCACCCTACCCTGAAACCCAAACCATAATGGTAACCCTAATTCTTTGTCTTTGGAGCTACATGGTATCCGTGGCTTTACAATTCACTTCCTGATATATGCAATAAAATTTAAAAAATTGGAAAAATAAACTCTCACAAATTCCCCGTCTTGGAGCAATATCATGAAAACATTAGTATGCTAAATATTATGGCATATACAGAAAATGGATGGAGAGCCTCCTCATACTAAAGAGGTAAAAAGAACTAACCTTTGATTTCTAGCTAATGACTGCTGTAGATGAACAAGTCTTTTTTCTGTAGATCGCACTTCTTCTTGAGTCTTTAAAAGCTGTTCAAATTTAGATGAAGAGAAATCAAGATTGTCACATGGTTACGCAGCAAGATTCTATTTGGAGCTGGAATTTCGATTACATATTTGAGACAAATGTATGCAGATGTACACACACACACACACACACACACACACACACACACACACACACACACACACACAAATAATATTTTAAAAGGAAATAATTACAACACAATTACAATGATACTCCTCATAAATGCATGAACATGTGTGAGATAATTCAGAAGCTCCCTTAGAAAACCAAGAAATCTTTTACATCAACACACATGTTTCACTCAGACAAACACATGGTACTTCTATCCAGCAAAAGCTACAGGAAATAAACAAACTTCTCAAACTTGATCAGCTGTTTCAGTCAGTGAACAAATATTTTTAAAATTAGTGAAAAATTCTCTACAATTCAATGGAGCAAAACTGTTGCACATCAGCAAATCTGTGTAAGTAGCAGTCATTCATCATAGACTGGAATATGCCACCTGGAAACTTATTCCATAAGATATATGTACATGAGCTAGTCCCATATGGTGAAATTTGTATCGACTACATAAATCACAATTAAACAAATAGGCACAGTCATATCAAACTCAGCAGTTAAATTATTTAATGATATTCCAATTACACCATAAAAAGATACAGTATTTATATTGGTTAACAAAGGAGAACTTTGATGTCTGAGTTGTATAATGATGTTTAAATGGATAAATAAACAGCTAAGGTTACAGGGTTGGAAAATAGTGTTGTCACTATCAATGAAGATATTCCTTGATGAAAATCAATTTGATGAATAATCAACCTCCACTTCATGGTTTATGATTACGATCATCACCAGAATCGTCATCGTTACCATCATTATCATCATCATCTTGATCGACATCATGATCATCATGATCATCATCACCATCATCATCACCACCATCATCACCAACATCATCATCATCATCATCATCACCATCATCACTATCAACATCATCATCATCATCATCACCACCATCATCATAATCATCACCATCATCATAATCATAATCATCACCATTATTATAATAATAATCATAATCATCATCACCATCAACATCATCATCATCTTTGTCACCATTACCATAACTGTCAACATCACCCTTCAGCCATAATCTGGCAAAACTGTGTAAGCTGATATTGATCGATTTTCAGGTTTTGAGTGTTTTGTGTTTTTTTCTCATTATGCTCTTTCATGTGGCAATAATTAATCAAGTTGTGATTTGCAATAGAAACTGAGATTTAGAATGTATTTTTTGCAAAAATTCCGTGGAGAACGGGTGATTAATATGGCAGAACTATGTAAGTCTTTAAAACTGAGAATTATTAGAATAAGGAAAGGCAAAACTGTCATTTCTTTACCACTACTCAATTCTTTAGACCAGGTACAGTACAGTATGTCAAAAAAAGAAGAAAAATACAATTCATCATATCCTAGTCTAAAGAGGTGTAACACTTAATCTTTATAGCTTATTTCTTGTGTAATGGGAAAAAGGAGATGTGCTGTTCTGCCAGATTACGACCGCCTGATTATCATCAGAAATACCTCCATAATCATTTTCACTGCCATCCTCCTCCTCCTCCACATCATCATCATCAACAACATCATCATCACAGATGTCACCATCATTATCAAGATATCACTATAATAGTTTCTTTGTGTACCTGTACATTCAGCTGTCTGTTGTTAGCAGCTCTCTCTCCTTTACTCTCTTCTCTATGAGGTCTTTGACTCTTAACTAGTTGTGTATTATCTGCCAACAATTCATTGATTTTAACTGGAACAACAAAATAAAACAGCAGTCAACATAACTAATAGCAATGTGAGCATTCCCGTTACTGTGATATCTTAAGTAAGTACCAATTATGAATTTTAAACAAATTTTGCTTCAAACCTAATAAACAAAACTACACTAAATACAGTGCTGAAAATATAAGGTCACGTCAAATGTCACAGAAAGAATTGAAGGATTTTATCCAAACTTGGCATAAAAATGAAAGAGTGTGATTAGAAAGATGTAATGCCTTTAAATAATATACATAGTAAAATTCTCCACAATAGAATTCTGCCTTTTGTCATGATGATGCAGTACTTAAAATTAAAAGTGTGCAACTTACTAAGATGCACATAAATCAAGAGATCTCTAAATAAATTTTCAGCTCCATGCTTCGGTTGCTTGGCTATAAATCCAAACAAAAAATAAGTTTACATAAAATCTGTTTTTCATTAGAAACTTGTAGTAGTAGTAATCCAGATTTTTAAATAGTAGCAGGCCTTCAAAGGAAACCTAACCTGGGGCCTGTTTCATAAAGCTGTTCGTAAGTTACGCATGACTTTACGAACGACTGGTGATCAGTTCTTGTGCTGAATTTAATGATTAAGAATGACTAGTGTAGCACCCAAGAACACGTTCCAGTCGTTCATAAAATCATGCATAACTTTACGAATAGCTTCATGAAACAGGCCCCAGATCTTCTTGTTTATTCCATGTTTCAAATGGTATTAAGTGTGAGTCAAAACAAAAAAGAATCCAGATTCAATCTCCAATATCTCAAAACTGGAAAAAAGTTATCAGAAAACTGAAATCATGGAATGATGCCATGATTATTTTATAAAAAAATTTGGTATAATGGTCATTCATATTCAACTAGAGGTGACCATTCAGCAATCAACTTCGTAAAACATGTCAAAGTTGATTCGTCAGAGTTGGTATAGGTTATGGTGCATGGTCATGATGGTCAGACCATTCACAACAAATCAACCAGTCATACATGTTCATTCACACTGGAAATTCGAAACCTGAATAACAGTCTTGTTGACATGTTTTATATAATCTACTGCTGAGCAGTCACCCATGACCGACTATGAATGACTAATGTACTATATGGAAATAAAATGTTTATGCAATCATTCTCTGATATCAATTTTACAACATCTTTTTTTTAATGGATATTTAGGTTTGAATTTTGGGTTTTATTTTGACTTGCACTGTAAAATACTTAAATTATACACCATGAATAGTGAGATTAAAACCCAATAGAAGTATATTTATGTAACATACTATAGAAGGATTGACGAAGCCTCTTTGAAGATTAATAAATGGACTGGTAAAACAATATAGGAGTGGTACTACATGTACTTGCTGTTCTGTTTTATCTAATTGATAATTAGTTATGATGACAAATTATCTTAATAAATTCAAGACGACTCTAAATATAAAGTTCATGTTTAACAAAAAATCTTACATCTCTGTGCACTATATTCAGCATAAATGAATTTCAAAACTCACCTTTTTTGGTACCTAGATGACTGTTGATAAACTCAAATACGTCTCGGGGTTTCTTTGGTTTGCTTGCGCCACCCAATCCCTGCTCTCCTTTGCCTTTCTTTTTCTTCTTCTTCTTTCGTTTCTTCTTTTTCCCCACAATGCCTAGCTTTTCCATCTCTTTCAGCTTCATGCACATATCCAAAGATTTGCCTGCAAGACAAAAAAATAATACTTTAATAGCAAATTTCCAAAAGTAATAATCTATAATTTGACATTCATGTCAGAAAAAAGGAAACAAGAATAATATCTCTTTCATTCATGACAAAAGTAGTCATCTTCACATCTTATTGACTAATTTTGAGTAAAAAATGCATAAATTTTGTATTATTATCCTTTCTTTATACAGCTTGATCTTTTAGTCTCAGACAGACACATGACAACTTTTACAAGTTAAAATCATGTTAAATATTGAAGATGAAATGCAGTGAGTTTCATAATTTACTGTGAAAGTTGTATTTCTAGCTTCATTTACATGTAAATCCCATGTTTAGATAGATCGATCAGACAAATTTTTTCATAAATCTTTCAAAAGGTATGGAATTGTTATACCATATATTAAGAACAACATCAAACCTAGTGCTTTTACTGTTGCTGTTTGATATATTACAACTTAATAGTTACCAGAGAGAAAATATAACAGGTACGTACATTTTCTTTGGCAAAAAGTTGGCCTTCACGAATTTCTCACTAATCTCTTTGACACTAAAACATTTCAGAGCAAGTGATGTTAGTGCAATAGGTCTATCTCAAAAATACAACACACCAACGACATTAATTTGTTATCATTTGCCAAACTATACATAGCCTTTAAACTTGTTAAATTCTGTTCGACATGGTTTGTACTGTACATAGTAACCTTGAAATTTGCAAAAATACAATATTTTTATTGTTGATTTTATGGCTTCCACATCTTGTAACATAATCAAAACTTAATTGCACATAAGATATTGGCTCAATATAAAGAAGAATGAGGTGTGCATTTATCACCTTGAGGGATTATAACGGCTTCTACTGGTTCTGTTCTGCCTTCTCCATGCTTTCCAAGACCCTTTCTGATGAGAAAGAGAAAGACATGCACAAATTTCATACACGAGTTCACCAAACCTTCTAAATCAATTCACAAAAATAATAGAAAATGGATACTTCTACATTAGAATTATCAAGGATATGTGTGTGCACACATTGCAATCTTTACCTGCTGAATAAGACCTGCAAAATGCAAAAGATTGTGCTTATTTTCATCGCTTTACAGTGGACATACATTATGCAGTATATTAATCATGGTTCTTCTGGATCAGTATTATGTTTCATATTGTTTCAGTTATTTGCTATATGGAAGTAAGTATTGCCCAGGCTGTTGTATTTTAAAGACAGCCCATCCCTTTTGCAGATCACCGCAAAACCACCAAAACATTAGCAAAACCTAGAGCAAGATGGCCAAGCTGTATATTCAAATTTAAAATACATAAGTCATGTAAAATTCAAATAATGCACATAAACGATGCCTGATTAATAGTCTATGTCGCAGGCTTTTGGCAGTTGTTTGTTGAATTGTTGCTCTGTTGAGTTATCTGTATACTATGTAATATTACATCACAAATTATGAACATAATTTTTACTTCAGAAGCAATCATTTAACATTTTTGTACTTCAAAAAAATTTAGGACTTCACACAAACAAAAACGTCAAACGTTAAACAAAATGTTACATCAGCAGTTTTGTGTGACTTTCACGGGTAAAAACTATTCCGACACTCACCCCACCTCGTAGCCCATCTTAGCCATCAGCTTGGAGCCAATCCCTCTGGTGTGGGCCTCCCACTCCCCTAGCCTACATGAGGGTCCTGAAGGGGTCCACAGCACGGAAGGAACCTGGTCCTGCTCATCATCATCATCATCCTCATCTTCATCCTGCCTGGGAAGATGCCTGAATGATGATGAAGATGATGATGGCAGGTCTTCAGCATCACTGTCTTCTTCATCACTTTCATTATCATCATCATTATCATCATCATCATCAACAGGTAAACCTAGAAACAGAAAACAACAGAGTGTGATCGAATAAAAACAAAGAAGGTGCATCTTGTTTTCCGAAACTGAGTTCAAATCACTCCTTCTGCAAGTGAAAAATCTATGATGCCCCTCGCTGTATGCCAGACAGTACTAAAGTAGAGACTCTAAGATTTTAAAAATGGTAAATATAATTTATCTTGGATAAATGAAACAAACTCATTAAAATCTTACTCACAAATTTGGACCATCACATAAGCCAATATCAGGAAAAGGAGAAAAATAACTTCAAAGATAGACTGAGGTCATTCATGCAAAACTTTAAGAGCACATTCCAGTGCAGGGCCTTACAGATAGAGTCAAAACTCCATTGCAAATGGTGTGAAGCTGATATTGGAATAAGCTGGAATTTCAAACAATTATTTTACACACTTAATCATTCTATTAAGGTAAGTTTCACTGTCTAACACTTTATCATCTTTGTTACAATTAGTTGTTTTATAGCAAGGTTTTGTTACACAAGGCCTAGTTTCTCCGAAATTGTTTTCAAACTACTGCAATAATTTCTAGGGACAGTGATTTTCCGCGATAACGGAAAACGGACGGAATTTCCGGAAATCACAATTTGAAACGGAAAATGAGTTTTCAAATGGAAAATCACGGAAAACCTGTTTTTTCTCCAAATTTTTACTTCTTGAAAGGAAAAAACATGAAACTCGGAACAAAAATTAGAAAAATTGACACAAAAACACAAAAACAGCAAGAATTATTTGTTTCAAGTTTTATGTAAACGGAATTGTCTTTTTTCTTCGTGTATACAAAGTCTGTGGTAAAACAGAATTTCCATTTTTCAGACTAGTTGAAACGGAATTCCACATTTTAGGAAACGGAAAAGGCCTTTTCTTGAAACGGAAAATCACTGTCCCTAAATTTCAAGAAACATCATACTTCTCAATTACGTCTAGCTCTCAAAGTTTTTCAGACGATAGATTAATGTATTACCTTTCAGAAAATTAAAGAATTCCTAAATTGACTTTGACTGTTTCACACATTTAAACAATACTACCATTGTGACTTAAAGGCATCTTATCTTTTTTGAATGCCAAAACAATAGCATTGTGGAAATATACCAGTTTATACAAGAAAATACCATCTGAGAACTTTTAGTAAAGTACAGGAGCTAGAAACTTAGTTTCAGTGGAACTATAGTGACCATTAGATTCTGATGTTTTTAAAGTAATTATTGATTCTCAGATTTCACAGACATGTCCTTCATAAATAGCCTAAGGGAATGAGTGATCTTTTCTTGTACTGCGGGGAGGTGTGTAAATGAGATTCCCTGCTTTCATTGTTCATTATGTGGCGACATGTCACATATCTTCATAAGCATACTAAACTATGCTAAACACCTACCGATTGGAAGGATGTCTTGGGCTTTTAAAGTCATGGTATTTCCGTACGATTGAAAGCACACAGTGATCTCCTGTGAATCTGAGTTCAGGTCTTGGATAACTGCTGGGTACCAGATATCATCTTCATATTTTGCAAGGCACTTGGACTCTATGGACAAATGACTGGAAAGATTAAACAAACAAACTAACAAGTTTTAATTCATAAGATTATTCATAAGCAGCACAAACTACATTAAAGATAGATTTCATGATTTGCAAGTCCATCACTTCCCTTTATTATCATTACCATACAGTAATTAAGTATTTACAAATTGTGTGTTGAAAGTTTGAGATCCATATGTCAAGAACTAGTTATTTCATGAGATATTAGACTGTTTTCGCAGGAACTTGATCGACTTGCCACATATCTTGCCATTATTTTCTTCATCAATATTTAATCATGTCAGCAAAGAAGAAATCTGATGGTCATGCTAATGATGATTCTTTGAGTTTGATTGTCCGTGAGCTGTGTGAAAATTCGGTCTTCTTGAAAAAAATTGAGACACTTGTGCAAAATACAGTCCAAAAAACAGTTGAGAATGCCAGTGCCAAGCTGGAAGCTGCCCTGGAGAGAAGTCAGCAGAAACTCGGTGACCTCATTGAGCGGAATGTTTCAACTCTTCATGATATCCAGGTCTCGATTGACAACAAATTTGCTGAGCTGCAACATTTACAGTCAACCATCAATGCCCATGAGGAGAAATTCCAAGAAATTGAAACCAAACTCAACAATCAGGAACAATACCAACGGCGAAACAATATTCGAGTCTTGGGAATATCAGAGAGCGATGTGGAGAACACAGATCAGATTGTATGTGAGCTCGCGCATCAGATTGGTCTTCAGCTCTCACCCAGTGATATTGATCGCTCGCATAGAATTGGGAAACCCCTTGCCCAGCAGAACCGGTATGTGGATGTTCTACGCTCAGGCTCAGGTGCATCAAGTCCACACTCCCCCCTCCCCCACCCATTATTGTTAAGTTCACTCGATAGCCAAACCGCAAGCATGATCAGGAAAGGCGTAACGAAAGGGACAGGAAAGTCATCATCGAAGAACTTGACATCCGCAAATGCCAAGCTTCTCAACATGGCTACAAACACCCAAGACTGAAATGCTTGTCAGTTTGCTGGAAGGATTTTTGTGTCAGTGAAGGACTCTAGAATAAGGAAGAAAAAAGCCAATTTCTTGCCTTGCTGAATTGAAAAACTTGAAATGAGATTTTATCATGATTGTAAAACGACTCCGTGATACTCATATCAAGTTCCCTGACTGATGTAGGATTTTATTAGGTCTACTTTACATTTTTTTGTGCTATTGTATAGGTGTGTATGTGTGGTGTGACACTGTTTTGTGCTGTGGATGTGAAAGATGCCTGATCGTGCCACTATTTAAGATCTATTACCATACTGTTGATGTGCAAAAATCAGGAATTTTTGTCGCCTTTGATGTAAATAATCATGAGTCTATCAATCGTATTTTACCATGAAAATATGGATTTGAAAAGCCAGATCTCTGGAAACAATTTCTCTAGTCCTGATTTTTCTTGTCTACATATTAATTGTAGAAGCATCTGTTGTAATTTTGACAATATGAGCTTATTTTTAGATAGTATTGACAGAAAATTTTCTATTATTGGTGTTACAGAGACATGGTTACGTACACACAATCAATTGTTTGACATTAATGGTTATAGATTCATTTTTAACAGAAGGGCTGAGGATAGAAGAGGTGGTGGGGTAGGTTTATATATTAAAGACAACATCAAATTTACAAGAAGGTGTGATTTAGATGTAAATACAAGTTTTATGGAATCACTTTCTATTGAGGTTGAAAACTCAAAAAAAAAATATTATTCTGGCAGTTATTTACCGGCCACCTTCATATCCTGTGCAATCCTTCATTGATGAATTTATTTCAATCTTAGATATTGTGAATAGAGAAAACAAAATCATGTATTTACTTGGTGATTTTAATATTAATTTATTGAATGTCCAATCTTGCCAGAGTGTAAATGACTTTCTAGACACATTAATGACATACTCACTGTATCCTCTTATTCACTGTCCTGCTCGCATCACTCAAACTTCACAAACTCTTATTGATAACATTTTTACTAATAATATAGATAATATTAATTCTAGAATATTTCTTACTGATATTAGTGACCATCTTCCTATATTTTTTATATCTAAAAATCATGTCACTAATTAACATAATAGCAAAATGTTTTCTGTACTACGGGATTATAGTGAATGTGCTCAAATTTGTGAATAACATCAGTGATAAAGACTGGACAGTGAATGTACATGATGCTAATATTGCATATGAGATATTTTAAAGAAAGTTTCAGGGTATTTATAACTCATGTTTCCCCCAAAAGAAAATTTAACACAAAAGTTTTAATAAGGATAAGCCATGGTTTACTGCAGAACTCAGAGGAATGTGCAAAAAGAAACATAAATTATACAAAAAATATTAACAAAATCGGACTGACTATAGACTCAATACTTACATGTATAAGAAATATCGTAACACAGTTAATAATAAAGTGAAGGCTGTGAAGAAAAATTATTATATGAATAAATATGCCTCTGCTGTTGGAAACATGAAGAAAATGTGGAAAACTATAAATGAAATGTTAAACAAGAATGTTAGTAAAAGTACACTCCCTACCAAAATAATGTGCAATAATGAAGTAGTTCAATCCCCTATTATTTTATTGATATTGGCCCTACTCTGGCATCTCAACTTGTACAACCACATAACTTTGAACAATATCTAGTCAGGAATGACCATACGGCATTTTTTCCACCTGTTGTTGTGAAAGAAATTATAGACATTGTATGTAATTTGAAAAAGGGTAAAAGCTGTGGATTTGATGACATACGGGTTGATATTGTTAAAAATATAGTTCATATTATCTGTTATCCATTGTGCGACATTTTTAATTTATCTATCTCCACAGGTGTTGTTCCGGACAAGTTAAAGATTGCCAGAGTAGTGCCGATATACAAAAGCGGCTCAAAAGATGATGTCTCAAATTACCGCCCTATTTCAATTTTGCCTTTGTTCTCTAAATTTCTTGAAAGAAGTGTGTATAACAGATTGTATAAATTCTTACATGAGTGCAATATTATTACACCAAATCAATATGGTTTTAGAAGTGGGTACTCCACATCTCATGTTTTGCTAGAATTTATTCATAAAGTTGTTGATGTTTTTGATAAAAAAGAGACCATGATTGGTCTATTTATCGATTTAAGCAAAGCATTCGATACCATGGCTCACACTATATTATTAAATAAATTATCAAATTATGGAATTCGTGGTGTACTGTTAGAATGGTTCAAAAGTTATTTATTTAATCAAAGGCAATATGTACAGATAAATGATACTAAATCCGAAGAGAAAAGCATGAGATGTGGAGTCCCACAGGGTTCTATACTTGGACCATTATTATTTATATTATATGTTAATGATATGTCCAATTGTTCACAAATGCTTGAATTTATTCAATTTGCTGATGACACCAGTGTGTTCATGTCCAATTCCAATTGTAATACTTTACAAAATACATTTAATTGCGAGATAAATAAATTAAGTGAGTGGTTAAAAGCAAATAAACTGGTGCTTCATCTTACTAAAACAAATTATATGGTATACACAAATAAATTTATAAATAAAGATGACATTGTTGTTAACTTAGATGAAAGTAGAATGTCTCGTGCATCTTATGTAAAATTTCTTGGTGTTGAAATAGACGATTGCTTGTCTTGGAAGGAACACACTGGTGTAGTATTGGAATCCTTAACAGGCTCCAGTCTTAGTCTCAGTCTCTATTACTGTTATTGTATAACACACTTATTTTACCGCATTTTAATTATTGCATTCTAGCATGGGCGAACTCTAGTGAGCAAAATTTTCAGAGATTATTTAAATTACAAAAGAGAGCTGTCAGAATTGTATCACATTCAGCATATACGTGTAGGGCGCATTCGATGCCAATTTTCTCTTCTTTATCTGTTTTAACTGTATATGATATTTATCTATTACAATGTGCAATACATGTACATATGTTTTTATGCCATAACAATTCCTTGCCAGAATCAATTCTCAACCACTACAAGCTAAATAATGCAACTCATAATTATAGTACACGAAATTCCAATGATTTCCATTTACCATCTATTCGTACATCTTCTTTTAGGAAGTCTATCTTTTTTCATGGTCCACAAGTCTGGGGTAACATACCACAAATTATACAAAATTGTAAGACATTGAATAGTTTTCAGAAAGCATATAAAACATTTTTACTGAATAATTACTCAAAAACTGGGATATGATTATTTATTCTTTCAATGATAATACATGTACATGTATGTTACTAGTAGTTAGCACATCAGGTTGTGCCTTATGTTTGTTGTGCATGTGTGTGTGTGTGTGTGTGTGTGTATGCTTGTGTGTGTGTGTGTAGTAATGTGCATACATTTATGTGTATGTGTCATTCTATGTTTGCTATTCAAATTATAATACAACATGATTTTAATTTAAAAGTATGGTTTTTATTTTAGGGGTTTAATTTTAAAATAAGGCCTCTCTGCCTTTTCATTGACCCCTTCACTTAATATTTTTTTTTGTTGGTGTCACATTGTATTGTAAATGTCATTTTGCCTTTGCATTTTGAAATCATATGTCCTTTGTATGTTGTTGTTGTTTTTTATTAAGTGAAAATAAACGATTTGAATTTGAATTTGAAAAACTAATAATGATATGCTACCAGAATATTGTTCTTTCTGCGAGTTAACATTTTTGCTCAAATTGCAGAAAATGGTAATGTGTATGTTCGCAGTAACACAGCGGTCAGTAGGTGGTCAAGCGGTGAACTCTGTGTGACCTTCGGCTAGCAGTTGTTGGACAATTTTGGCACTAACAGAACGTACCCATCACTTTGCAAATTTTGAAGTTTAACCGTCCAGGTTTTCACCCAAACTACGTATTCTACCCAAAGGTTCTATAGCATGTGTTTATACTAATCATTACATTGTGAACGATTTGAGCTGATTTCACTCATATTGCCATTTTCTGGCGTGCAAATCCTGAACTCTATCTTCAACTTAGACAAACAAGGCAAACGCCAAGCTTTGTCTCGCCTGCATATCGCAGTCATGAAGAGACTGCATGTCAAAACTTTGCTTTATGACTTCTGAGGCTGTCAGCAATTTAGGGGTAATTGTGGTTCTGACAGTTTACATAGTTATGCAATAATGGTATAGGCCTACTTTATCCCTAGGAAATCAGATAACACTAAGAATGCTGTTAATACTATGAAGCTATAATTATTCCCACGCAAGTAAGGAAATGAATGTTAGTGAAAAAGAATGTAATTGGTAATAATGGTGAGTAAAATTTTAAAATTAAATTAATTATCAAAGGTGTTATGGCAAACTTATTGTTTGAAAAATGGACGAAAGTTGTGCACAGTGCCAGTCCTGGAAAGTTCATTGACCTTTGACCTTTGACCTTAATCAAATTCAACTCACATTCAAACTTGACCTGCACCTTCAAGAGATGGACCTCTTGTATGAATTTGGCAATCCTACCTCGAAGGTATAGAAAGTAATTGTGTGTACAACATAGCACAGTGCCAGTCATGGAAATTTCACTGACCTTTGACCTTATTCAAATTCGACTCATATTTGAACTTGACCTGTGCCTTCAAGAGATGGACCTCTGGTATGAATTTGGTGATCCCACCTCGAAGCTTCATAAAGTTATTGTGTGTACAACACAACTGTTGACGACGCTGATGCCGACGCCTACTCCGACGCCGGAAATAGTGATACCTATGTCTCGCTCCGCTATGCAGGCGAGACATAAATTATGTTTCACCATTTGACTATGCAGTATTCATCACTGATAGATTATACGTGAGCAATATACAGCAATAAAATAAAATTATATTGCTATAATTCCTTCCTATCAATTTTACATCTTTTTTTTTCATTTTTTTGAGAGATTTGGAATAGATTCTGAGTTTCTTGTCTTTTTTTGATTCACCCTGTAATATGCAAATAAATTAAACTTCAAACTGGAAGGCAAACATAACAATGAACAGCCTTGAAAAATTGCTGTGGTCACACGTAGTATTCACATTTTTTCCTCTTTGTACAGAAATAAATTGTAATGGGAAATGTTACCAAAACATGTCTCAAAGAAACAGTCATTATTTACATATTGTTTATTTTACAATGAATTAATCAAAATTTGTAAGAGAGTTTTGCAATGGCATCTCATGTAGTTGAATATACTGAATTTGCACCCAGAATTTAATTTATTTTTTTTCCATACCTGGCAGCAAATACATAGTTGTTAAAGCCAGGGTTTGGTTTTGGTAAATGGTAAAAAAAAAAATGAAATTCTTTGCAATTATTTTTTTAGATACACCTAGATAGATATGATTGATCGATCGATGCCCTGAAAATTGCTCGCTCTGAAACTCTCCCATTTTTGAGA
>JZLH01S0244392.1:16553-27918 GCA_001188425.1 Eucidaris tribuloides
CAGAAAATTTGGTCGCAATTCGTACAGCATGTCAAAATAGCAGTACGAAGTAAATTTCGTCAGCAGGACGAATTAATCTCGTCGTACTCAGAGCACGGACGAGATTTTGTTACAGTGAAGCCGGGGAAATGAGAATAGCAGAGAGTTTACAACCTGTTACAACCAGATACTACAGAACAGAAAGTTTTCGAACAATGGAAAGAAGCAAATTATTGTTCTAGCACAAACAAGAGGACAAAGCTAGATATCAAGTAAGGCCAGTCAGCCTAATATTCCCTAACTATTCACCAAAAGTGATTCAAACACATACAAACAGGCTAAAACAGTATTAGATCAATAAGGGAAATACAAAATTCACGAACAATTTTAAAACAGCAGACTTAAGTAAGAAGTAGATCATGAACAGTTCGAAAACGGTAGACACTTAACAGATACCTTGAATTGGAGGACACATAGAGAAGAAATACTGACAAGTGATTAAGGGAATGAAGATGTTTTAATATGTAAAATGATTATTAACTGGCATAGAACATGCCACTCTCCAGCTGAGAAGAAGGCTACTTAAATCATTGGCAAATAATTAACAGGCGAATTGGACTTTAATTGGCATCCGAAACTGGTCAACACTAAAGAAATGGAAGAAATTGTGAAATGTAACACAGAGAGAAAATGTTCCACTTTTGATTATATGTGACAAAAATGAAACAGCACCGACTACGATCAAAGATATAAGTCAAACTATTATTGAAAATAGGGAAATGAAAGTGAAATGGGCAAGGCACTTATGCTAGATTTACAAAACAATAGATTATCAAAAAACTTCGCGCGAGAATGGCAATCAAGAACTGGCAAAAGAATTATATAAAGAAGATGACAGAATAAAATGGACATTTCACGAATACACGACAATATGGAATAGAATGCCAGCAAATAAGAAATGAAGTGGACATTGATTGAAGAGTGCTTGCATTGAACAATGATTGAACATTGCTGATGAGAGAGAATGAGATGGAGAATATATTGTGGTTTGCCTACTTCTTGTATATCATCTCTGCAAACGCTTATCAACATTACAGACGCTGATACAGTATAGGAGATGAAAGGAAGTAAAAAACACACCATCAATCAGTTATTGTAAATTAAGCATGTAAACCGTAATGAAGATCTAAAATAAAGAATTCCTTAGAACTTGTGGTGTGGATGACAGCCTATATGTCAAGCGCGCTTACTTAGGCGAAGAGTGATAACCGACATAAAAGCACTCTTTAATTGGGCAATGTAATAATATCGACGCCGCTGAATAGCTTGCTTAAAAGCTGGCTATCAAAACGTTCAAAACAGCGGGTAAACTGAGTCACAGTTATTGTGATCACTTAAAGGGATTGAAGTTGATTTAAATATTGGTGTAATGTCTTATTTTATGGTATGAAAATAATGTTGAAAACTATACGCCGTGTATCAAAAAAAGTAGACACTTAGTAAAAAAAAATATTAAATTGTTTTTCGTGATTTTGAGATTCATTTTTTGATATGAATATTTTAAACCTTTGGATCTAAGCCTATATGATCGACACTGTTGTAATTGAAAGTATTTCACCTGCATGAGTGAGCACAACCCGCTTTTTGTGCAATCGGCGCGAAAATGCATTTGCGCACACGGTAGTATAGAGAATTTTGTTCCTTATATGGCAGTGTTTTAGATGCGCCTCAGAGACCGGTGCTGGCAGAAGCTCTCAACTGATGTGCACAAGAATTGAATCCTCAGCTATTGCTCAGAGAAGAGCTAATATCATAATCTTTGGTGACAAAAAAAAGACAAAAATGAAGCACATGATTCATATATACGCCCATAATAAAGAAGAGAATGTTCATGTTTGGGCAAGATTGAACTGTGAGTTTAACAAAAAATGCTTTTTCATCTTTTTTTTTAGGGGTTGGGGGTTGGTAATTGTAATCTGAGAATTATTGCTTTATTTGGTCCTTTCTTGTCACAGAATTGATATAGGCTGTCTTCTTTGAGGGAAAAGAAAAAATTGGTGGCTGAGAAGATTTATATGTAGCAAAAATGAAAAGCAAGTGATTGTCAGAATAACAAGCCCACGCCTTAAGACCCCTTCAAAAACAAGAAATTGTCATTTTCTTCAGTTTCAGCAGTTCATCCTTGCCAAACATGAACATTTTCTCCTTGGTTTAGGCGGTAACGTTTGCTGAATCTACTGCTTCATTTTTTGTCTTTTTTTAACCAGCAAAATAGTGATATTAGCATCTTCTCTCTGAGCATGCTGGGAATGAATTCTTGTGGCACAATCAGGTGCAGAGCTTTCTGCCACACTGTCTGTGAGTCATTAAACATTGACTATAAAACCAATCTGTGCGCAATGCATTTTTGGCCTATTGGACAAAAGTGCCTGTGCTCACTTATGCGTGAATATACTTTCCAATACCAACAGTGTCTTTGATAGCTTTAGGTCGCACAGGTAAAAATATGTCATATCAAAAAATAAATCTCTAGATCATGAATATTTGCGTAATAAATTTTTCTGAGTGTCTAATTTTTTGTACACGCTGTAGAATTGAATTAAACTGGGAGGATGTAATAATTGACAAATAATCTACGTATAACCAACGGATTGACGTGCCAGACTTCAATGTCTTTCATAGCTTTTGACTCCTGATCGCCTTTCCACTGCTTATACTGGCCCTTCATCAGTGTTCTGTTTCGAGCTGTAAGCAGACGTGATTGGCCATTCGCCCTATTTTTTCATCAATTCTATTAACCCATCCACCTAACACACTCAATTTGGAAGGGCCCAAATCCTCTCCAATATTGTATGCGCATATTCTTTTAATCTGTTCATTCTCCTCTTTATACCTATATAACGTGTTTGTTCAATAGGCGCCTACATTTACATCAAGCGGCTGGCTGATATAACTGAAGAAAATACTAAGTTCAAATTATAGTCATGTGCACTCAATCAAGTTGCTTCCAGGAAATAGCATAATACAATAACGCTGTAGGAACAGAAGATTGCACATCACGTAAATGACTATTTGTTCTCGGCGTGTTGTTCCATAATATTTCGTGTGATAATTGAGGTACATGGATGTATGTTAAATAAAGAAAATTTTTAATCCTATACATCACATCCTGTTTTGGGAAATGTATATGGGACTCACAAATCTGTGAAAAGCCTGTACTAGTCATACTACTACCCCTAAAGATAGATATCTTTATCATGATTGGTATCATTTAGGTTTGTATAATTAAAGGAAGAGAATTTTCTAGGTGAAATAGTTTTTCGCATACAATCGGGAAAGAACGTCCATGGTAGGCCCTATATATACCATAAATCTGCTTTAAACCGCCTCTCGGATAGCCAGTAAAAAAAAGAAAAAAAAAACACAAATCTGTAGGCTTTTGGGGATGTTCTTAGTGTGTCGCTGAAAGGTTAGCTCTTGACGAGGTATATAAATCTGTCAGGTTGAAGAAGGAGACACATTCCCGTTCCTACACCTTCATACAATTGAACAGCTCTTTTAGATCATATTCATATCGCGATCCAATTTCTAACTGACCTTGTCTTTTGTGGTTTGTTGGGGTGATATTGCTTGGCACTGTCTGAAATATGAAGTTCAAGAGAAATAAACCTGTATAGAGCGGGAACTTACCCAATCTCTTACTCCTATTGACAACATGCATATAAAAAGATCTAACAAGGATGCCCAGGGAACGCACGTGAATGCACCACTTGTGCCTCAGCATCCCATAACATGAATAATCAGACTAGGGGAAAGAATAATCATGGTCGTCCCGATGTTGTCCTAAATCAACTGAGGAAATAACGGAGCCATTTTATTACTGTTCGGGATATTACACATTGTTTGAGACAGCTATATGGCTGTACATAAGCTATCATCGTGATAATGTTCAGTGATATAAAATTAGTCCATATGAATTTGACATTTATTTAAAGCGGTTAGTTGAATGATCAGCACCCGGATGCGTGGCATCTTTTGAAGTGTATTATTAACTAGTTTACGAGCCTCTTTTCTCTTCCAATGTTGTTGTGTACGCGGAAATAATCAATATGTTGCAGTCAATTTGTTTAAAGACGGCCCAACTTAAGCATTCCTCGTCGTGGAAACGTTCATGAACATGATGAAACTATAATGCGGTTGCAGTTGAACAGTTATAATAGAAGGCGTGAGGGTATAAACTTTAATATCGCTTGGTTTTTCGTCACAAAACCCGTAGCTGTTGTACACAGTAGATAGGCAGAATGCCAGCACCTTTGCTCGCGATGGGTTAACTAATAAGCGAAAGTCATCGTTTAAGTCCACGGTGATCGAGGAAAGCATTTTTTCCCCCTGTCAGACAGTTCAGAGTTTGGTCGTCGTCATCAGCTAAGAATGCGTGAACATTCGCCATCAATCGAAAATGAAACGGAACGCAAACAACCTTCCTAATACTGAGGTCTCGAGGCCTCGAGATGACTTCGCGAGCGATTGTTCCGTACATGCTCTAAATGACATGTTCAGCGGAGATTGTGTGGGTGTTTTAACATTAATCAAGCATACCATTTTCCATGGATTCACCTCACCATCACCTCATGTAACGTTATGTCAGTACTCCGGGGAAAACGTTTTGCATTTCCTTTCAAACCGTATATACATAATACTCACCAGATTTTCTTATTTTATTCTGACAAATATTAATGCATTTTGGCGTCGGTAATATTATATTTATCACTCCTCTCAGTGTTGTGTGAGCTATTTATGCAAAGATGGCATATCTTGTCGCCTAAAGAAACAAAGTGCTAAGATCCAACGTGTGGTAAAAGCATATTTTCTCCGAAAATGCTTTGGCCAGAGTACAAGAAAAATAATATAATATATTACTGAGATTCAAAGTTTCTCAGTTTTTTCGTTGAGGACTCTATTTTAAATATAGAATATTTTTATTTCATTTTCTGTACTATCTTACTTCTAACCGAAGTCGATATTAATGACCTCATATTGTATAAGATAAATAATGAGCATACTTGCTTTGTGGCCATTCAGAAATATTTGTTCAAACGAGCGAAGAGGTTTTATTACGAGTTTCACATCAGTTGTATAAATTATCAATAAAACCCCCTCAGCCATGTGCTCTTTTCAGCTATCAAGAGCACCCCAAAATTATTCACTCATACCCATTACTACGTTATAAATTTAGGAATCATCATAGAATTGATGAAAAAACCAAAACACAAAAAATACTATTTAATATAATAATTATATGAAATAGCGACCGCTATTCTTCGATTGAATAACAACCTTTATGTAATAAGCGCAAACCCATTCATCTCTATTATGAATAGCACACCTCTTCCTTCTAGCTGACCCTTATGAATATTGGCCCTTTTGAAAGCAACCTCTTTTCGTATTATGATATATAGCGACCCCTTAATGTGTTATTATGAATGGTGAATAGGTTAATGACGCCTCTATGAATTGCGACCTATACGCTCTAAATATGAAAGAGCGGTCCTTATGAATAATTGTTTTTCCTTTTATAAATATACGGTTGTTATGACTCAGCGAGCGACCCCAGGCTAGTTCTAAAAGAAGACTGTTTTTAGGAAATGACAATAATTCCATTAACATACAATCAACGGTCGCCATGATTCCATAAAATTAATTTCTAAGCTCCTACCTCTGCTAAATGTTCTTAATGATATTTCTTCAATATGCAAACGTGTTTCCAAAGAATTAATTCTTAGGCAATACAGCAGGGATACAGCGCACCAACATTGCTCTCGCTTTGTCGCTCTGGCTATCCAAGCCGCACTGCCCAAACTATCATCGAGGGAGAGCAGTATTCACAAGACGTACAGGGCATAACTGTCACATGATGAACTCAATTAATAAAAGAAAGTGACCTAGACAACATTTGGTTTGATACTTACACGTTGGCTTTGGAATTTAGATTCATTATCATTTAGTTGTCTTGCGCAGAATAAAAAACAGGAAAAGAAATTTACCTCATTGAGGGATAACATGAATGAAAATTAATGAAATGATAAAACTAACATCAACTTAGTTGCAATTAGCTATAGAAAGTGATAAGATTAAGAATATATCAATTTAGTGTTATATCCCATTTTCTACAAGTTTTACAAGAATGAACATACAACAGGGAATGAACAACGAAGAAAGAGAATGATTAGAGAGAAGCTAAAGAAGAAGGGAGAAGGATTAACAGACATCCGATGAGGAATGATATAAAGAAGACGAATCATTCCAAAAAAAATATTAGTAAATGAGAAAACGTTGTTGTAAAGACTATATATTATGCATTTGCCTCCAACAAAAATGTATGGTAATGCTGAAATGAATGAGGGCGCGAAGAGAGAGCCCGGGGATAGCATTACGATTTTCATTATTCAGCGCGCCACGTCCGTTCTCATTAAAAGATCGACGTGTTTGTGAAATGTATTAAGATTGATTCGTTTAAAAACAAAGCCTATATATGATTGCTCTTCGGTTTTACCTGCGCTTAAACACAACACGAGGGCATTGTCTGCCTGTGAAATGGCAATTTCATTTCGAAAAAAAACGGACGTCTTGCGTGGCGCAAAATCAGATTTCCAAGTATTATTACATAATGCGCTGTACAGTGTGAGTGAAAGAAAGAGAACCCAGTTTCAATCCTATAGTCTAAACTTGAAGAAGATATTATAAACGTAATATGTTAGAGAGTAAGACACTTTTCCTTAACCACATTCTTTCTTGTCACTGTATTTTGTAAGAGCAATAGCTAAACGTCGTATGTCAAATCACTAAACATCGGTGTCCAATATGGCGATATAAGGAAATTATCAACGCTTATGACAAAATATCTTTATGTACACTTTTGTTCTCGTGTAAATTATGTGGCGTGTGTTGTTGCAGTGGGCAACTTTTTGAACTATTTATAAAACCATGGGGAATATATAAGAAGGAGTATTATTTATTGAGATCGCTAAGGCACATGTAATCAAAAAATATTGCATTACGCTCCCTACTCAAAGTATTTGCACGATACAATATACAGATATAACGCATAGCATTTAGACGTTGAAGGGTCCTTTCTAGAAAATGATGTTCTAACTCCGTTTATTATTTTTTTTGTTTTTTTTTTGAATAATTACAATTTTTTGTTAAATAAATCATGAATATAATTTCTCGTTCTTCTTCCGAGGCGGAGAGATCTCAAAATGCGAAGCGCCGCCCTCGACAGAGGGGGATGGAACATAAAATTTAACCCTTTTTTTGCTCCCCGTATAGGGGTGGGGTGTTAATATAACACTGAGCATCGTAATTCGTTTCGGAGTTAACCAATGAACGGTTTTAATGGTTTGAAAAGACTTCCAGCAAACAAACAAATGTCACTATGATCCTCTGAAGAGGGTCTCATAAATAAGACCACGCCCACTCGAAGACAGAAACGTGATCTCCTAGTCTTCATAAGACAGTGACAAGGAGGAAACAGCGACCATATTTTAAAGCAAGACCTCTCAAGATATAATTTCTTACTGCTCTAAATCTTCTAAAGGCAGATTACTATTGTAACATCTTAAAATTTACTGCCATGAGACTTCTCGGTACACTGGATATAATGTGCGAAGAAAAGGCCATCATCTTTTATAGTAGCCTTATGCCTGCCCTTGTCACTGTTTATGAAAGATAGGAGGTTCACTTTCGTTCGAGGGGCGTGTTTCTTTCTGAGACGCCGCTTCAGAGGATCATAAGTGACATTTTTTTTGTTTGGCTGGAGAAGTCCTTTCCAACCATTAAAACGTTTCATTGGTAATCTGAAACCGAATTACGATGCTAGTGTTAATTAACACCACACGCCCTACGGGGAGCAATCAAAGGGTAAATTTTATGTTCGCATCCCCTCTGTCGAGGCGCGCTTGCATTTGATAATCTCTCCCGCCTTGGAGAAGGACCGAGAAAGTATATTCATTGATTTAGTTTAAAAAAAATGTAATTTTCCAATAATACAACGGAGTTTGGAGATCATTTTAGAACGACCGCTTTCAACCGTAAAATGTATGCGTTATATTTGTATGGTTGTCAATACTTTTTGAGTAGGAGGTTAGGTTAGGATTTACATGTATAGTGGGTCCTTGGTATCCATGTATAGTGCCCTTGGTATTGTATCTATTATGCCGTCCGGCTGCCGGCATCTTCTTTGATTAGCTTATCCCACAAGTTAAAACAAAAGAAGAAATTCTGCGACTATCTAAAGCTTTCCTTTACCTGTCACGAAGCAGGAGCGTAGCTATTCATCTACTATAGTCTTAATGCGTTGCAGTAAATGACATTAAGCGATACTGGAGGGCATTGACACTTCGCGTAAATCCTATCTTTTGAAGAATGCCGACAAGAATACTTATAATGTCAACTTTCATTTGTCAACGAGGAAGTTTTATTATTTTAAAAAGTGCCTACAATTTGATTTAATGTCAGCATTTCTGAATTATTTCAAAGAAATTACTTTATATTATGTCAGAAACTGCAGTCAAACAAAATAACAACTGTCATCTTACATAATACAGCTACATTACAGCAATGCGAATTGTTAACCAATATCAATGTTGACGCCAGAAATGATGTAATCAAATAAAGTCAGGTTCCCCCAGAGACCGATAACCTTACGTGCAAAAGGATAATTTCCAGGTATAACATACGTATATTGATTGACTTTCAACATGGCTATGAATTAATGATTTAATGAATCTAAATTTATATCAGCACAATATTGCCCAGTATCCCGATCATCACATTCTGCAAACAATTACTCCTTCCTGGAATCGGTCGATACGTCTAGTCATAATAAATATCAAATGCATTAATTATCATACTGTTTCTGGTTCATGGAAACAACCGAAAACAAATTCGAATTTTGTTATTGCGAGTAGATGGCATAAAACAAGAAACCATATAAACAACCAATGAAATAATTTAATAAATATAATGATTTATGTTTCCCCAAATGAAGCAACCAAGAGCAACGAGGGACCCGTTGCATGAAACTTCAATTTGAGAAATTTCTCTGGTTAAATATGAAAACTCCGGTTAGCGTGATTTTACCCTGCATTTTCCTATAGGGAAAAAAACTAAGGTTATAATAACCAGAATTTTTCTCCGATTAAAGTTTTATGCAAAGGGCCCAACTCCCAGGCCATGACTATTACAAGACCTTACATTCATTTTCGAACGTAAAAACAATAGATATTTGTTAACGCTGATATGAGTTAATAACCATCCCATCAATGAATTCAAAGATGCTCTGGTTGAAACAGTACTGAAGCACATCTATACCACAACACAAAATATCAAAGAGTCGTTTTGGGAAAAGAAATGATAGCGTCCAGAATCTCAACAGGCGGTCTTAATATGCAGCATAAGACAGAAAGAAAGAAGGGGAGAGATCATGCCCGCCACGCCCATAGGCGTGACCTCTGGAAACAACCGCGCATCTCGTGGAAAGAAATAGAGGCTGCTCTTTCTCCAGACGAGTGATATGATTTCGGCGTGTTCATACGACACCTGGAAATCTGGCTTGGAGAAGAGAGAGATGAGATGATTATCGGCTCGAACTTCGAGCAATCTTAGGGTAAGGTTACGTTTTACAGATAGATGAAAAGGAAAGAAGTCAACCACCGGGTTTTGGAGGCAAACTTCAGGAGAAGAAAGAAGAACTCGCCGAAGACTCCGTCAAGGGAATACAAATTGCGGCTGTGGGATGAGATTGTGTGGAAATGAAGCCGGATATTGGCCGTGTTATTTCAAAGGTCTCGTGTATCGTTTACAGATTATATTGGATTAAAGTGTTCGTTTGTGGTAACACGAGTAGTTTCGTCGAGTGTAATGGGTGTATGCAGATGTATTATCCCAACTGTAGCGTGAGAGTGCCATACAGGCGAATTATGCACGGTAAGATTTAGCGCGGGTTAATACAAAACATGTAACATGTTTGATAAAATTGAACTCCTGGAATTTTTGGTAGAATGTGCAGCTATGATGTCATGCCAGAACAATTCACCATTGACTTTGAATATAAATTTTTATTTTCTTGGCTGGCGATAAAACAATTGACCTGACACTATGTAAAAGACATGCAGATTAGTCTCAGTCCTCACATTTCTCAGAAACACATTTCTCCGTAAATGTAAATTTGTGGGGAATTCATGCCCAAAGTCAACGGAGAATTATTCTGGTACGACTTTAGCAGAACTACAGTCTATAATTATAGAGGATTACGTTACAGCTTCGTTGACATTTTTTGAACATTAGTATCTCTTGAATAGCTTAAAATGTGCTCAAACTTTCAATGTAAGGTTTCTAAAATTGCCACGGAATTCACATTAATGGATGCATGGATATAGAAATCTCCTTAAAGGTTTACGTGAGAAAAAATGGGTTGGGATAACACAATGTCATCTAGAATCGAATATGAAATAGCCACTCCTGTAATAATAATAATGACAATAATAATAATGTCAGTTTAGGATAGCGTCATAGGGAACACATGAAAATGGTTTGGGATAGCACTATTTTGTCTTGAAGTGGATATGAAACCCACGCCTGTATGGAAAACGAAGAAGACATGGTATTAATTTGCTATTCCGTATCAATATAAGAACAGACATTGATTGGTAGAATATTTAGGCTGTTTGTGTTATATACAGTGCGTCTCAAAAAAAACTTTACACTTTTGAAATGGCCCCCAGATAAAAAATTGTTTCGAATTTTTGGTAAATTTTTTATATATATAGAAAGCTAAAAATCTCTTCTTTCATATGACACTAAAAGGTCTGAAATTGTTTCATGCTTGAGTGAGCAATGCCTAATTTTGTAAAGGACATGAAAATTAGGTTGCGCCGGAATTGGCTATCCATTGTGACAAAAGATGCAAACACCCTTTGATGTGTGGAGCTAGGTACGGATTGGGATACGTAAATTAAATATCTTAGTGACTGAAAACATGAAAGACTGCCGTATTGGGGTAAAGGGGCAGTGGGGTACGAGGTAATGGGGGTGACAGGGTGGTGGGATGTGGGGGTGGTAAGATGTGGGGATGGTGGGGGTGGGGGTTTAGGTAATTCTAACACACCACCACCTCTCCCACCACCCCTAAACCCCACACCCCATCACACCACCACCCCACCACCCTCACATCCCACCACCCCTACACCCCCACATTCCACCACCCCATTACCCCATCACCCCGTAGGGTACACGGCACCTTTCCAGGGGCCCATAGAAACCTATGTTAAATGCAGCAACTTCAAAGCACTCTCAAAATTTAATCGAAACGTAGAATTTCCTTTAA
>JZLH01S0244426.1:1833-16690 GCA_001188425.1 Eucidaris tribuloides
CATAATTCACGATCAGCATACTCTTCCACTCAAAACATCATATTATAACCAGTCTGAAACTTACTTATAGCCAGTTATGTTGTTGCCTTTATTTTCACTAGATCATTTTAAATTTATTTTGTCATATCAATTGGTAACATTGTTAACTGTTGTCAGTTTGTAACGATGGGTTGCCATGGTTTAATTATGTGATATATGTGATGTTACATGTACCTTGTAATCATGACTGTGGTTTTGGATTCTACATAAAATGAGAAATCTAGAAACGTATCAAGAGCTCATACTTGTAGAAACGGTAGCGAAACCAGATTGATTTTTGAAGATTGAATGTTTCTACTACAATGTAACATAAGCAACATGGAGTCCTCTCGTGCAAGATGTGCACACTTGTCATTACTTTGTCTGTACATGTAGATTCTTGAACGTATAACATCTGCAGTCACGTATGGTTTGTCAGTGCAAGGCAGTGCTCAGTGAAGTACAATTTAATTAACTCGAGATGCTATCACATTGTCATGCATTCACAGTGAGTTATACTCCCTTCAAATAATTTGGAATAAATGACGTCTCAATAAGTCAGCCATACATGCCACTGAAGTCGCACTCGCTGACTAGGGTGGCTAATTGTTGCTTTGATTTTGCGGACAGGGTAGGAAGGGAAAGCGGGGGACACACAGGAAGAAAAAAAATCAAATGTGCTCTTTGGTGATCAAGTTGCGTTTGAAACTATTTGCAAGAGGGAAGGAAACCAACGGCAATCTTCGTTCGCTAAAAGGATTCTAACGCCATTCATTCATAATGGTGCAACATGAGGTGAAGGAGAAGAGTCAGGTGGAAGGGATGTTGGGTCCCTTTATCCTCTCAGGGGGGGGGTGTGTTCCACACACAGACACACAACAGACAGTACATCAAAGATATGCTCCAACATACACATACACACAGACGACAGACACAAGATAATGCTCACACATACACATACACACAGACTACAGACACATCACACACACACACGACAATACATACACACATGCACAACACACACAGAACGCGCACACATTCACACAAGCAATATACACACGTAACATATAACACAGACAGACACAAAACACAAACAAAACACACACATACACACACATATCCACACACACACATACCCCAACACACATGACACACACACACACACACACACACACACACACACACATACACAACACCCCCACATACATACCACACACACATACCCCACACGTACACACACCACACAGCACACACACACAGCGGCACACACACACACAAAAATACAGACACCACGTACACAGATAATATATCTTGCTGTTCTGAGCACTCGGGTCTTGGGAGGGGTCATTCGTGTTGCATACGTGTGCAGGACATTGCAAAATTTACGAGTGCAACGAATATGCATTATTGTAGATGTTTGTGATAGGTGCATGTCTGTGTGTGTTAACATGACAAGCATTGGTTGGTTCATTGTTTGACTGGCACTACCGAACGTTAACTGCGGTTTATCTAAGGTAAATATCTGTTTGTATGCTGGTGGCTTTAATTATTTTGGCCAGAGGCTATGTAAATTTGTTGTTGTTAATGTTTGTGATCAGATTGAGTATTGATTAAATTAGCTGTGATCAGCAATTTTGATGTCACCGTTCCTGACTCTGAGTGAGGTTTGTGTCGAAGTCCTGTATGTTCTGCATGAATGGTATGACATGTATCATGGGTTTTGTCCACGAAAGTTGGGACGTTTCAAGAAAATGAGGTCATTCACCCATAGTAACAATGCATTCTAAATATTTTCACTCAAATGGATAACATCACAGGGTAATTATCTTGACAGAACCCATATCTAACTATCATATACAAAATCAACGCATGGTACCTCTGAACTTAATTTTTTTTTTAAAATGTGACTTAATTGGTGTGTCCACCCCTATTTTTTAGTCACAAGTGTGAGCATGAAAATGCTAAAAAATATGAAATACATTTTGAAAGTCAGAATAACATGTCAAATATTAAAAAGAATAAAAGTTACAGTCAAGCTCTTATCAGAACATTACCTTCTTAAGCTATAAAAGTTACTTGCTAATCTGAAATGGTGCCTCATGAAAAAACTTGATACCAGCCACTACACTGGTGTCCCGCCCTAAATCAGTGTAGTGTCGGTAAAATAACTCATTTAGACAGAATAACCATAAAAATTTGATCCCTTTTAAGTCTTTATATTTATCAAGGGTTTCTGAGTTAGGAAACTTTGGACAACAAAAATTGCCCAAAATCATCCACACTCGTTTTTTCTCCAGAAAAAAAAATGTAAGGAGAAATTAATGTGTGTCCCGTGTAGGGCGGTATTTTTCAAAGCAATGACACTGCCGGCAGAACAAACTCAAGATGTCCTGGAAGAAAATAACTCTGAAGGTAGAATTTTCAACAGGGGCTACCCCTGTATAACATTTTAGGGGTACAATAAAAAACTAAAAAAACACAAAAACATAACTGTGGTGTCCACACCTGTAGTGCGGTATTCTGATAACACAAAATGAAAGATTAACCGTATTTTAGAGAAGCATTAAGTTGTTTTTATTTTACAATGTTTTTACTTTCATATCAGAAGAAGGTGTATTAGAAACTTTGTGATACATTTAGAGACATATATCACTTAGTATTAAGAAAGCACAGGCATACTACTTACCGATCTATCATGGACACAGTGTCCATGTGATCGGTAATTTCACACACATTGAACATATGACCAATTTTTGACGATGCATGTGAAGTATACTCTGTTTTCCCCTTCAAACATGTATCCTGATCAAGGTTGCTTTGAAAGCACCTTTTGAAATAGAAACACAACAACAAATCCAAAGGCATTGTCATGTTTCTATTGTTCCACAAATGTCACATTTTTGGCCCGAGTGTTTCCGTGACAGACCACATATATATGTTTTCCAGGCACAAACTTTTCAATCACATTTCTATTCAAAGGCATGCACACTGACGAACATGCACTGTACATTTCTTAGCACACAGTATAAGCACTGGAGTGCCACGGGACATCTCACCCGAAGTAGTTGACTGTTTTAACTCATTCAATACAGAGCCTGTTCCCATTGGTAAAATAATCACTACAAATTTGCTTTCTCATCAAATCAGCAACATACTGGAAATAGTCCAATTAATATATAAAGGGTAATGGTATTGAATGATGTGTCAAACATCGCACTAATTAAGTTAATTATTTATTAGTGAAATTGTTAAGATCTTATTTTTTTCTGGTGAAATTTTAGAACTAAAAAATAATTTTTGATTTGAATAACTTTCACTTTTAAATGACAAAAGAAAGAAAAACGAGTCCGTAAAATATGTTTTTCAAAAATAGTTCAATACTATATCAATAATGCAAGTTGAACAACCGGCAAAGCCATCATCAATAACAACAGCCGTTGCCAATTGATAAATTTATGAATACTCTAGTTAAATCTCCATTTAAAAAATTAATAACAAAATGAATATTTATTAATGACATGTAGCACCCAGTTCATTGAAAATACTGATATTTCTCTACTTTAGCAATATTCATTAGATGGGTTAAATGACGGCCACATTCAAGATAAAAAGGCAAAACCACAAATAATGTGGTCCCATATTGAATGGGTTAAAATTGAAAATGTCTGTTAAAGTAACTACGGTAGATTTACGCCAAACAATGTCTTAGTGGATTGCTAAGATCTCAGAAGTTTTCCCACAAAAAATTTCACGACATTTTCAGTGAAAATTTTATCATTCAACATCTTTCCATTGATCAGAAAATATTGTGATAAATTCATAACTTTAACAGATGGACCTATCCATTAGTCCATTATCCAGTGGGGGGGGGGGGGGATTCCAACAGAGTGGGGCATGTACCTGCAATTGTATATCTTTATTGTATTTTTTGCAATGACTCAGAACTTGTGATTTTAGTAATGGACATTTTTCTGTCATTTCATTCAATTACCCTTTGACACTTGTTTTATAAAACAAGTGTGTTTCTAAAAAAGTACATTTTTTTTTGTAATATGGTTGGCAAGCGGCAGGTGTTTCTATTAAAATGCCCATTGCTGGCAGGCATTTGCAGTAATAAAGTAGATTAAAGTACTAACACAATCACGCATACGTGTAAGGTGTCCCTACTCTCGATCAGTGGTCACTGGTGCAGTCACCTACATACCCTGTGCATTAAGCATGCTTGTGCTTGGACATGCAGCAGATCATTATGAGGATCTTTGTTTAATAATGCATTGGATATTCATGAAGACTTTTGTAATAATTGATGTTTGGTAATGTAAGGACAATGATTAGAATGTTTCGTGACTGCACACCTCGTTTGAAATGTTTGGAATGAGGTACATATGTATAGAACCTAATATCTTCATTATATTGATGTCCCTTCACGTTCTTTGCCCTTTGCTTTTGAAAGTGCCGAATGGCCTGTCACAAGGTATTATTTGAAAATAATAGAATTTATACAACGCCTATCCTCAAAAAGAAAAGGAAAAAAAAAGATCAAAAGCAAATATGGCAGAGTTGGTTACTTGTCATGGTGTGATTTGAATGCCCATGTTAGAATGGCTGTTGGATTGTGTAATTGCAACGTTCATTTATTACAGTAACATTAATAAAAGAAAATATACAAAAATAAAATGAATGAACAATGTCATCCAGCTAATGCCTGACATTACCAACAGGACATTATATCCTACAGGTCAATATTTTCCTCATTATTTGCTGGTTACAAATATAATTAAATTGGATTATTAAATGAATCAAAATTTCAAATTTTTCATAGTTCATTATCATAAATATCAAATACATAAACAATTGAAAGATTAATTTGAGACAACTGAAACAGAAAATTCAAGGATAATCATCACCTCCCAATAAAATGCGGCTGCCCTACTTACATTGGGAACGCTTTTTTATTGTTGATCGTATCATCGCCCATAGGCAGGAGTCGTTAGCCAATCCTAAGCTAGAAAGCATTTTTAAATACAGTAAATTGCTCTGATTTGAAGAAAAAAAAATCCTTAAATTTCTTCCTAACATATTGATAGAAGAACCTAATAATATACAATACTTTGATTTCACATGAATAACCAATGGTTGTCCATTTTACAAGCAATTACTGTTAACACCCTTTTGCTTAGAGCATTCTGAACGACCTTCTGCTAGGTGCAGCGAATGATACATTCTCTTGTCTGACTTTCCCGTCTTTATTGTTCTATCTTTTCCTGTCTGCTTTGTTCATGCACCACACTTTACTACCAACGGACATTAGGTGTTAAGGGTTGTGTAAAAAATAAACGAAGATGACACTGTAATTACTTAGCTGTAGAAGGTTGAAGGGCATCATGTGTTAAATTGATTTAATTGACCTGCTGACTGTTCACTTTCATCCAGAGGTGGATGTGAGGCATTGTCACCGAGGATACTATTTAAAACAAAAAAATCAATTCAATCGTGTCAAGATGAAGCCAAATTGATAAGGCATATGGTAAGAGCATCTTGATAGTATACATGTACAATGAACATCTGATAACATGTCTGTCAGCATGTATGTTTCTGCTTTTTCTTAGGCAGAGGATGTTCAGGTGGGGAATGGATGTTTGGGAGAGGAGAAGAAGATAAACTTCGGTACATGTATTGTGCTTCTCTATTGCTGAGCCTTGTAAAAAGAAAACACAGTCCATGTTCTCCATTATTATTACAGGCAATCATTTGAAAGTGTTTCGCAGTTTAAAATCTAGTGACATCATCCTTCATGCTCCAGTGAGAATAAGGTGTAAAAAATGAACTGATATTGATGTGCATAATATTTTGCTAGTGACAGCATCAGCTGTCTAAAGTTGGTGTTCTATTGGTACTTTATTTGTCATTCAAGGCTATTCCAAGCAACTGTAATGTAGTGTCAAAAGTTTCAGCACATTGTTAAAATGGTGCTTCCCACAATGTTACCCATGACTTAATTGCCACAGGACCCTCCAAACATTCTGTTTTGCTTGTTAGATGATATGATTATCAGATGATGATAATAATTGTTTAATTCTTAAGTATGGCATTCTGTATCATTTTTAAGCATGTGTTGTGGCAGTTATGTCTCGACAGCCTTAACCCATTGAAGACAGGATTGATTTGTCCTTTAAACACAACATTTCCACATAGACGCCTCACAACGAGATATCTTGTTTCTCAGTCTTCAACGGTTAAGCATCTGCCTCGGTTTGCTCAGTAGAAGATTGTAAAGTATGCAGCTTAACTAGGAAGGGAATCCTCTGCTGGTTTTATTAATGGCAATATAAAAAATGTATACATTTCAAACAGAAACAAAATATTGAATAAGATGTGATTGTATATTAGATTCCAGTTTTTAGCTCCATCCGGCCCGAAGGCCCGATGACTATGCATGGCGTGGCGTCCGGCGTACGTCCGTCGTACCGTCGTCCGTCCGTCCCGTCCGTCCAGTTTTTGAAAATGCTTCTTCTTCGTCATTTTCTTCTCACCAGATTTTGATTCTGATTGTTTCATATGATAGGGCTAGGTGGGATTTAAAACTTCTACAGCAGAACGTGAAATTCATTATATTTTAATTGTATGCAAATTTATTCAAAATCACAAAAAATGCTCTTCTCCTTCATTTCTTCTCAAGCGCAATTTTGATTTTGATTGCTTTATTTGGTAGGTGCTGAGTTGTATGCAACATTAAACTTCTAACACCAGGAATTTGAAATTATACTCTAGCAGTTGATTGATTATGGTAATTTAGGCAATTTATGCCGCCAAAATTAACAAAAATTTGCTTCTTTCCGCACATTTCATTGACTCGATTTTCATCTCTGTTTGTTGAATCTGATAGGCTAAAGGTGGGCTTTCAAGACTCTGCAACAAAATTTTGAATTAAATCAAATTATCAAATTTAAAATTAAATCAATTATGCAAATTTATGCAAAATTTTTCGAAATCACAAAAAAACTATGGCCTTCTTCTCCCTTCATTTCTCAACCAATTTTAATTGTGATTTAACTTTATGTGGAGGGCTGTAAGTATGCCACATTAAACTTCCTACAGAATTTTGAAATTATACTCCATTAAATTAATTATGGTAATTATGCAAAATTAATCCAAAATAACAAAAATTGCTTCTTCTCATCACATTTCTTGACGCAATTTTCATTCTGTTGTTTGATTCTGATAGGCTAGGTGGGGGCTTCAACGACTTCTACACAAAATTGTGAAATAATCAAATTATGCAAATTTAAAAATTAATCAATTATGGCAAATTTATGCAAATTTATTCAAATCACAATATAAAAAAAAATGCTTCTTTCTCAATTCATTTCCTCACCAATTTCGATTAGTTTGTTTTATCTGGTAAGCGCTAAGCTTGTACACTAAACTTCTACCCAGAATTTTTAACTGTTGCTCCATTAAAATAATATGTAATTTATGCAAATTTAATTCCAAAAATAACAGAAGATTTATTTCAGTTTCTTATTCATACAAGTAACCATATTAATTTGGTTCACTGTCAAATGTGCTTTCCCAACAACAAAAATCAGTAAATGGAGCACCCGAAGAGATCCGGGGATGCAATCAATATAATTCATGTAGTTATTATTATTTTTTTTATATTATTATTTTATTTTTTCATGTCCGCTTCCAGGGCATGAACTAATATTTTCTCACTCGAATTTTTTTATATTCATGTTCCTTCCGGACAATCAAATTTTAATCTTTTCAAACCAGATAAAATTGTAGCCTACGTGAAATTCGGATATATGATGTTGCGAGATGCCGATGAGCGCTACGTCATTGGACGTTTTTCTAGTTCATTCCTTTGTAGAAGTATACTATGGTTTATTCTCGTAATTAGATATTTTCTCTTGCCCACTCTTCCTCGCTTTCTTGTTTACTAAAAGGAAACATGAAAAAAGGAGCAGAATGAGGAAGGGTAACGGGGCAAGAAACACATGATGGAAGTAACGATGCCCCTTACATACACATGGGTACTCGCATAAATTCTCCCCGAAGGAATACAAATAACAAAATCAAATCACATGTGACGGCATGATCACATCTTATAAATGTAAATAGCGCCTCCTTTTTTGACTCAATTGCCTAATAATCGAGTCAAACATCCACCTAGTGCTCAATCGACATAACACAAATGAGACTCCAGAGTGATCGTGTAATGGTGTCCGAAATGTATTCTTGACTATGTCCTCTATCTTTTTTCCTTACATTCTTCTCCGGCATAATATGAATTGGATTGTAATGCTCCTCATTGACGGCCACATTGCTACGCAGACAGTAATCACTTGATATCTTCGCCCGAGTCTCCTTTGGGTGTCGTCTGTGGGTATGAAATTTGGTCGATACTTTGGAGAGAGCTTGTTGTAGACAGGACGCTCAATTTAGTTTGTGAATCTATTAATAAGAGCCGTGTTTGTAGCATTAGGGAATGGGTTTTAATCAATGCCTTGATTCTTGAAGCAATTATATAACGTGCGGTGCATTAGAATGGAGAACTGCCACATTAATTAGCACTGCGAAAGGTCACAATATTACAAACAATGCAGTAAAAAAGTGAAAAACTGGACAGTAAAAAACAAAAACAAAACAAATGAGACACTGCCTTTGCCCCCGTCCCCAAAAAAAAAAAAAAATAAAGGTGTCTACTAGTTTTGTTATTGGGGCGGACATGACATTATATATGTCAGCTCTGTAAGTTAGGAAGAACAAGTTCAAACATCGACAACAGTAGTTGGAAAATTACACTTTCGCTCGGAATAATGAAAAAGTGACGTCAATTTCACTTGTGCTGCGGAATTAAGGTTACACGATTCACCCCGCCATAAAATTATCGACAACTGGGAAGGAAATTGAGTGAATGAAGTACACGTGTACAACCGAGAAGTGATCTTAATATATGACCGCCAGGACTGCACGACATTATCATCATCATACATCATCAATCCATCAACATTATCTTTATCACATAATCATCATCATTATCAGCATTACTGCTCTTTCCACTGCTACCCCGAGTACTACGTGCTATTGAAATGTGATTACATCATACAAAGTAAATTTAAGATATAAATAACGTTTATGAAATACTGTTGATAGTGCATTATGATGTGAAATCTCAACTCAGCCCCCCACAGAAAAATGAGGAGACCGCTATGTGCAAAATGTTGTAAAATTGGAAATTGATGTAAATATGCTTTTACAGACTAATTTGAGTTTTAAGTTCCTGGTTTGCGATGCAGCATGGAATGTACATTACTTCCTTCCTCCCAGAACATTAGCTTCAGAAATTTTGAATGAACTACGTTCTACCCTAAAAGAAAAAAAAACTATTACATTAGCAATATTCATAGTTATCAGTGTATCCTCTTTATGCCATGGTTTCGTGATGAAAGTTCTGGTTGCGATTCACACGTAATTGAATCATAATTTCACGAATCTCTCTTGCACTTTCAGGATTCAGTGAATTATGCGGTTAATAGATGGCATCGGATGGCAGAACAATACCCGTGGCTGTAATGCCAGAATCCAGGAAATACCTGTAATACTATATCCCATTCCGCTTCCCCCAGGCCTGGTACGTTACTGGTTGGAATGTGCCGTGTGCGAGTCGCTGTGAAGATGTCTCCTCCGAATATGGCCGCTAGCTGACCAATTTTTTAGGTCTGATTTGAATCTGTGTCTATCTGACTTAGGCTGAATTAAGAAAGCACTCTTATTTACTCCCTCGGGCATCACGTAATTTAGGAATTAATACGTAACTGCATCAGTGCGTCTGTGAGCCTAATTGATATTTCCAACACATGATCGTACATTTAAATTCCCTAGTCCTAGTTTGCATTGGATTAAGAGCTTCCTGCATTGTTGTAGATGTCACATAACTCAATCCTTGATTGGAAAGTCATTAGGAATATTTCAGTCTTTGCCAGTGTATATTTACTGTAGTTGAGTTTTTTTGTTAGCAACAAGATATTTGTTAGATCAAAACAGGGATAGTACTGTAATCAACAACTGAAAAATCAAAATAATTTGATTTCTTCTTCATGATGTTTGCATGCAGGTAGTATCAGTTTTTACCATTAAGTTATTTGTATTCATATTTAAAACAACTTGAACTGGGCAAGTAAATTTAATAAATTATTAAAATGAAAGGATAGGAACTATTCATTGAGAGAAAAGTATAGTATACCACCCCTTACAGCTCCCCCCCCCCCAGAAAAGAAGAAAATATGCAAATACATATATCATTGAAATATATTCAAATTTATTTTTGATGTTTACAATCTTGACTCATCTGTCAGATCTGCATGCCAGATTAAATTTGTACAAGAATAACCAAAGCAGTTGAAAGTATAGGAACCACAGGTTAAAAGTATGAATTCAGAATTGATTTGGATTTTCCATCATCTTTTTCTCCCCATCCTGAAATGTTTCATCCATCCACCTTCCCCTGTTCTAGCCCAAACTCCCTTCATCCTTCCATGATGTCCTGCTCATGTTTTGGCAGCCACACCCCCTGAACAGCTGAACTGTACACCTGTTTCCACCCTGCCCTTCTCATAGAAATAAAAGCAAGGGATGAAAGGTGGTTAACCTCTTTCTGTCATCATGTAACTGTAAATCAGTCTTAATTATTCTTGAGTTCAGAGATACCTGGATGATCTTTCTAAAGGCGAGTAATCTGAATGAAAATCTCTTTATCGCCGCTTGTCTGAGTTGTAATCACTGTTGCCATCCTTCTGAATTTCTCGACTTAGCACGTCAGAATTTAGACAGAGGGTAGTGCAGACATTGAGACTTGAGAGACAGAGTAAAAACAAGGAAGAGAAACATGTCCCTCATATCAATATGATGAAAGTCTCATTCATCACAGCATTACATATTTCTGGGCAAAGAGGGCAGGAGATCTATTGGAGCACGAACAAGTAGATACGTACACACCGATGATATGATGCCCCCAAGGTATGGTGTGTGGTAGTGTGTGTGTGAACAAATCATGTTACATAGCCAGTCCACACTGATGAGCTCGTACACCACACATGCCACACACACATGAACGTAGAGCTACTTACGATGGACCTAACTCCATGCTGGTTTCGACATTGTTAGGATGGGTTGCGAGTAGTGTCGGGAGAGTATCGTAGGACTGCCAAAGTACTTAGCCAATTAGACAGAGACCGTGTGCTGTTCAACCCCTGACAGTGGAAAAATAAATGAGGTAAGTTTGATAAATAACCCTCTTTAGCGGATGTTTATATGAGAGTAGGAGCACTAGACGGGGTCTGAGCTGCCGTTATTTTTCGCAGCCGAGGGGATGACTGCAAGTTTGCGTTGCTATGCATGCATTGTTGAACTCTGCAACCCTCTTGTTTATAGTGCTTGTTGTACATGATATTCATGTCATTTTACCCCCTGAGAATATTTATTTAGCAGTGATTGTAAGGATGTGTGTGTTCTTTCAACTCTTGTATCAAAGTCGTATTGTAGTCGTGACTTGTCACAGTATTTGATTAATCATATTATCCTCTTAATTAAATGACTGGGAGGCATGAAGTAGTTTAATATGAGTATTGAGTGATATTTTTCAATTATGAAAATTAATTGCAGTGAACTTTAAAAACGTGGATTATTTAAATCCTATTCACCATCTCAGTTTGAGATAATAACATACCAGAGATATGAGAACTGTAAAAGTAACACAAGAACATATGGATAGGGATGAGGGATAACATTATGCAATATATATATATATATATATATTTAACATCTTATGACAGCATATATTTATTTAAAATGGAAGTGATATTTTTTTTTCAAGTTGTGTATTCAACATTGATGCCCATCTTGTGCAATGTCAATTTTAAAGGTACACTGTCAATAGGCAATTTTAATAATCACAGTAACAATCCAATGTATTATTAAAATACAGGCACATTGTTGTAATGTCATTAAGTGTAAAAACAGCTAAAGAAAAAAAAAATGACTGCTATACTTTTTTAGTCAACCAAGTTGATTATTTTCCATGGTGGGAAACATTAGTATCCAAATTTTAATCCGTGTACTGTTAAGAATCTGTTTTAATCTGAAGACAGTTGCCAGTTATGGTGCACACACACACACACACACACACACACACACACACACACACACACACACACACAGAGCTATGATGTTGTTTTCTGATGTCTGATGTCTGGCATGACGAGAATATATCATACTTGATGATGAAAGATTGCTGGAAAAAAAAATCATCTGATAGACCAAAACTCTTCTACGGCTTTAACCCATTGCCTCCGAAAATCTAAAATACCCATAGAGTTAATACATGGTGCAACCGGTTTCTGTAGCCAATAAGTTAATGTCCAATATACCCCCACTGGATGACATTGAATGATGATGCCACATCTATCACTAGATTATGAGGATGATGCATGGAGTAACACGTATTCATCCATTCTTTCCTCCCAATATGCCATAATATCCCGACTCTGAATTTGCCATGTTCATGACATTTTGGGTTTGTCTTATTGCATTACATGTTTCGAACTTTCCGTTCTCCATGTCTGGCAGCAGTGCATGTAATCTATACCTACAACTTCCAAACTGAACAGTGGCCAGCCACTTGGAGAGGTGAGGACAGGCGAGGCCTTAACCTGTCAATCACTGCCCTCGACAAGTATGATATGATATCATAACCTGGTTGTTGTTGTGATATGCTCGGCTACCTGATTAGTTGGGCATGAAGGCATGACATTTTCCACTCAGTTTTCTCTCTTCTCTTGTCTCTCTGTCTTCTCCCCTCTCTCTTTCTGTCGGTCTGTTGCTCCCTGTCTTTTCTTCTCTCTCTCTGTCTGTTGGTCTATCTCTCTCTGATAAGAATATAATGGTCTGTATTCACTAGATGGATTTAATTTAGGAATTGTGTATCAATTAGTAGTTTAAATATGGAAAGCACTTAGTTTCAAAATAACTTTTTTTTTAAAACAATGGCCAGATGCAAAGTATGTGTAGTCCTCCATTTAGGACTCATTGTATGGACATTTCAGTTGTACATGTCCTCCTTGTTAAGTGATTACCAGAAAATGCCGTGATGGTAAATTTATTGTGTAACTTTCTATAGGATAAATAAAATACTGGTAAATTAATGCTTGTTTCTCCACAAGTAAACAAATTCAAGACAAATCTTTCCAGCCAGGATATACACTCCAGCCAGTGTATATTGTTTCAACTCAAAATATTTTTTTTTGCAGCATTTTAAACTTCTCCCAATTATGTCACTGCCCTTTACGTAACTCCAATGAGAGAGTTTCTTTTCTTTTATGTGACAGAAAATATATGTTTACTGGGATTTGATCTGACTCTCATGCAATATGTTCTTTAATTTATATCAGAAAAAGCACAGATTATTTCATCAATTTTGAATCAAGTAGCACTAAACGTGGTGAATATGGACCATTGTGTGAAATCAGCATTAGATGTGGATGTAGAGCATTGTGACATACATGTATGTAACTTAGGTACATTCCGTGGTATTTGCACAGTGCAATTTTTTGGCATAGTAACATTTTTCAACTTGCTGGGGAATGTGTAACAATAAGTTCAAGTCAGCGTAGGAAATAACCCAGGGTGACGGGCGATTTAGCCCTTGGCAAAGCCCAAATCGCCCCCTAAAATCCCCCAAACCCAATTCTTTGGGGTGACCATTTCCTTCAGAATCGCCCTGATATTTGCTGCAAAAAATTTCACATTTATTTTTTATTATGGCATTTAAACAAAAAAGAATTAAATTTTTGCTTTTATAGATGAAGTACCAGCTAAAACACTGGCAATCTTTCATTGCATTCTTCAAATTCTGATGTGCAATGAAAAAGTAGCCCCAGTGGTGGCAAAATAGCCCCCTCCCCCCCCCAAAAAAAAATCAAAAATAGCCCCAAGGCTCTTCTAAAAATTGCCCTTAAAAAATGAAAATTAATTCCTACCCTGGTTCAAGTAAATGCATTTGAATTACATGGATATTTTGTAAATACCAGACTGGTATTTGTATATATACATGTAGGTAGTCTTCTGTTGTTGAAAATTTTGATTAACCTTGAAATAAGCCAAAACAAATAGATAGATAAGATTGAAGATAATATGAAATGAAATGAAATAAAAAATCCAATCATTCACCATACATAACAGTTAATAACTGATTGAATGATGTTAAGTAGTCATTACAAATGCATTTTAAACTGAGTGTGATTGTTGAACTTGTCACCATGATGCACAACTCCTTGCTTTGATAAAAAAATAAAATATTGAAATTCCAAATGACTGTGCGACAGTTGGCCTGCGAAAAAAAAAAGCGCAAGAAAGACAACAGATGAAACTTCATTCAGATCACTGAGTTGTGGTTTAGCCATTCACATTACATCTGTAGAAACGTCATCTTGCCTCAGGCTCACTCAAGGATAGTCTGACTTCCAGACATAAGAGCAAGATTGCTATTATCAATTAACTGCTTTGAACTAAGACTAGTGTGGCCTGTGGTGACTGGTGCGGTTCTGTACATCGACTAAGACAGATAATGGGCAGAGTAAGGAAGAAAAAGTCAGAGAGTGAGTACACCAGTACTCTGGGGGTAGAAAAAGTTTCATGATCTGGAACTGAGAATAATGTAAGTGACGGACTGCTGGAAGTTATTTGTGGACTGTATATTAACCCATCCCTTCCTAGAACCGGATTACACCTGTGAAAGTACTGGAAATATAAGGAGCAGAACATTAAATTATTTGTTGGT